>RJWM01013084.1:0-54512 GCA_004363535.1 Dasyprocta punctata | reverse complement strand
CTCTGCAGTCTAGGCTGTCACAAACCTGTGGTGATCCTCCTTCTCAGCACACCCGGCTGATTACGACTTTTTTGTTTTTATTTTGTGTCGTGCAGGTGGAGTGCTATTTTATACTAGGCCTTGCCTATTATTGGCATTCATGGGGACTTGTAGGACTAATGAGAATTTAACTCTATTCCTCATAAAAGCCCCGCGCATCCCCCGTTTATACAGACGGGAAACAGGGCTGTCAGGGGTGAACCGTGATGTACAGACGTTAGGATGTGTGCACAGACATTAGAGAGACAGTTAATTACCTAAAGAAAGGATTCAGCAGTGCTGGGGACACAGAGGGGTTAAGATTCCTGTCACCCCTGACCCTTTCTGCAGGCACTACGGCTATGGAGACCCGGAGTCGCCACAGCTCTTATCCTACAGGGACAGAGGAGGACGGAATGGAGGAGGAGCCCAGTCCATTCCGGGGCCGCTCGCGCTCGGCGCCTCCCAACCTCTGGGCTGCACAGCGCTACGGCCGAGAACTCCGGAGGATGAGCGACGAGTTCGTGGACTCCTTCAAGGTGAGCACCGGACCATGATGTGCCAGGACCTGTAGTCCCAAGGTCTGATGCTTTGTAGCACCGACTCCCCGACTGTCTCTTTATTGTCCCAGTCCGCTTGCCACACAGTCTGCTCCTTCCGCGTCCCAGAGCACGGCGGGACTTGTAGTCCGTGCCGCTTCCCACATACGCCTGGCCCCCCTCCGAGTCCCAAGGCATGCCGGAATCTGTAGTCCTCCGGCCGCTGCCCAAACAGGCCTAACCCTTACGAGTCCCAGGGCATGCCGGGACTTGTAGTCCCATGACGCCTTCCCTCCCACCATCCTCTGCCTTCCAAGTTCTAGCTTGTCCAGGATGTGTAATCCAAACGTGCTCCAGGGCAAAGCTCCTGGATTCCTTTACAGCATGAATTCTGCTGGCCCTTTTCGGGTGTCTGGGTTCTTCAGTTCCAATTTCAGAGTCGCTTTACTTTGAGTACGATCCCATCTTCTAGGTGTTCTCTGGCCTTTCTAGTTTAGTTCCTAGGCGTCCTCTCGCCCAGCCGTCAGCACGGGTTTTTTTTGTGTCACCCCAGACCCCATTCCTAAAGGGCCTAAGTGTCCTCTCGTATTGCCCTGGCCACTTAGTACAGGGCATGTTGGAAACTGGTCTTCATTTTCCCGAGGGTCTCACCTGGAGCTGGGACTCTGGACATGGAGAGCCCTAATTCCAGCCCCTGAGTAAGCTAACGCACTTAAACCTTCCCTTTTCTCACCCCCGAAGGGTCTTCCTCGCCCGAAGAGCGCGGGCACAGCGGCGAAACTGTGGCAGAACTACAACTGGACACGGGCCATCCAGTCCTGGTGGGATCGGAATTTAGGAAGAGCAGGCTCCCCCCCTTCCCAGTGAACTTCCGCCACATTCCCGGAACCCCGCCCACCCCGTCTCTGTTGACGGCCTTCTTGGGTGTGGGCGGAAGTCTTCTGCAGGCCTTGCACTAGGGGATCTGTTCTATCCCTTTCGTAGGGAGGAGGTCTGATTTAGAGCCCGGAAGTCCGACCACTGCCGGCGGAAGTCGCCCTGCCTCGGGCTATTGGTGCCCAAGGCGCCTGCGCCGAGAAGTGTTCTGTGATTAACCGTTCGGCTGCCGGCGCCCTTTCTGAGGTGACACTGCACACCTGTGCGCGGCACAAACGTGTTAATAAAGCCTGATCTGTGTCGCCGTGTCTCTTGCTTGGGAATCCCATCGACCGGGGTAGCGCTATCATTCGATAGCTTCAGAATGTCCTCATTTTACATAAGAGGGAAACGGAGGCGCTTTTGGGGTGGCATCCAGGGACAGAAACTAGGAAGGGGTCGAGGCGGCAAGCGTAGACTCTGCTGCTGGGTTTCAGGGAGGCGGGGTGCGCCTGGGCTCCAGGACCTTATCTAAGATGGTAATTGGGAGCCGCTGCCCGGGCTGCCGCTGGAATTCCGCGTTCTGCAAACTGGCTCCCCGGGGGGGTCATTTGTTCCGATCTGGGTCACCCCTTGCGACTCACGAGCAGCTACTGTGTGGCCGGCCTGGGGCCAGCGCTGCGCAGGGACCTGGCAGGACACTCAGGGCGGGGGCGGTGCGGCCTCTGGGGAACAGAGGCTGCTTCGCACGGGGACCTAGAGCCGGCCTCGAGCTCGGTTCCAAAAGATTTATTGGCCCTGGCGCAGCCCCGGCCAGTGTGCTTTGCGCTCGGGCTGTACAGATGAACTGCGCCACCGCCCGGCTCATTCAAGCTTCCGGGAACCCGGGGGCAGCGAGGTGGTGAGCTCTAACGTTACCTGACCAGAAAGGGGTGGGGGTGTCTCGGACTGTGACGCCTGCAGTGAGCCCAAGGAAGGACTGGGGAGCAGCAAGGCCTAGGACTCTGAGGGGCTCACAGGGCGCAGCAGAGAGTTTGGAGCTAAGCTGGGTTTTGAGGACCCAGGACCAATTTGGGAGTGTTTGGGTAAAAGGTGGTCAGCCAGTCAGGAAAATGAGAATTGCTGCTGGGGAACTAAGCCAGCAGATTTGGGGAAAGGAGGCGGGTCTTACAGCCTGAGAAAGGCCTGGCAATGGTACTGGACCCTGAAGCAGAGCCCCGAGGCAGAGGTCCCAGCCTGGGAAGGGCCTGCTCTGGCCACCCTGCTTCTTCAGCCTCTCCACCCCTTGTGTTTGCCCGAGGCTGCAGCAAAAACAAAGCAAAGAAAACACTCCATTGGCAGGAGATAAGTGCAGATAAGAGGCTGCCTTCCTCTGGAGGAGGGAGCAGCCAGCCTGGGAAGCGCCAGGAAGCAGGGAGAGGCCTTGAAGAGGTGCCAGCCTGATCCTACTGCAGAGCACCGCCGCACCCTCACCCTCACCCTCACTGTGGGGTCCCTGCAGCTCTGCGCTGGTCCGGAGCAGGAAGCAGGTCCTCTAGGCTGGCGGAAGACAGTGGGCCACAGGGTCCACACCACCCTGCCTCTGGGTCAGGACATCTCCAGTTCGATGTTGCCCAGCATTTGTGACTTCCACTCAGGACCTTAGTTTCCTCATCTGTAAGAGAGGCAGACATCTCCCTCACAGGAACGGGGGTTGGGGGGTGCGGGGTGTCTCAGCCCTGCCAGGTCTGGGACTGTGTGCTTCCCTTCTCCCAGGGGTCACAGGCAGACCCCCTTCCCACCTATCTCTGAAGGCCAGCTCCACTTAGCTGTCCGTCCCCAAGTCAGCTGCCTGTGGAGGGCCCAGAGTAACAGCGGAAGATGCCGGGTGCCTGGGTCATATCAGGCAACAGGAAGTGGGGCAGGGAAGGCTTCCTGGAGCAGCCTGTGCCTCTGTAAAGAGGGGACAGGGAGAGACTGGGAGGGGGAAAGCATGGGGTGAGGGAAACCAGGACACCAAACTGGAGGTAAGAGGGCAAAGAAACAGAAAGGCCCAGAGTTGGCCAGAGCTTCCTGTGGCAGTGAGGTCACTGCAGACCCTGGGCAAAGCAGTCAAGTTCAAAACCAGCAACACTAGGCTTGGTGCCTGACCACAGCCCATTTTATAGATGAGGAAACTGAGGCCACTGAGGAAACAGGGCCAAACCTAGAACTCAGAGTCCTCTCCAAACCACGCTGCACACAGACAGGGTCCCTGAAATCCACTTTTATTCATAAGGAAAAAAAAAAAAAACACAACGGACAGAGAAAGAATGTGACCCAGATGTCCCAGAGCTCCAAGTCTCCACCCAGTGCTCCCTGGGAAGTGAGGGAAACGGCGGCCATCTGGGGTGTGGGTATCATGGCAGGCGAGGCCTGGCCCAGGCCCTTCCCTGGGACTGAGGTTAGGAAGGAGGTAAGGAGGCCCCAGGAGGATAAAGGGAGTTAGTGGGGCAATGCCCTAGGTTTAAAAAAATAAAATTTCTAAAGGTCAAAAGTTAAAAAAAAAAAAAAAAAAAAGCATTAGTGTCTTCTGCTGCCCTTTGCCCTGTGCCCACCCTGCTCGGTGGCCACCTCCTGCTCAGCCAGTTCAGAGCTGCGTGTTCTCCTCCTGGCTCTCCGAGTCAGCACCAGACAGGTGCCCACTGCTCCCGGCTGCGTGACCATTGCTGGCACAGGCCACCAGGGGCCCGTCCGCCAGCCCCTCCGGCGTCTCGCCCAGCAGGCTCCGGCGGGTCTCCTGGGGCAACCTCGCCCGCTGCTCCTGACACTCCTGGGTCAGCTGGGCCAGCAGCTGTGGGAAGAGGACAGGTGACCCAGGGAGGCCAGGCTACTCGGCACACACCAAAGCACCTCCCGCCTCCTCCATAGCCTCACTTTGGGTTCCTCTTCTGCCAGCTGCTGTAGGACCTGCTGCTGCCCAGCCACGAGGCGGTCATGCCGCTGCTTCTGGGCCTCCTCCAGCTGTGAGGGCAGGCAAGGGCTCAGCTGAGGGGGCCAGGGCCCTGGGGCTCTGGCTGGGCACAAAAACCAGGTGGGTGAAGGCTCCTCGGGTTAAGACTAGGCCCAAAGACTCCAAAGCCACAGGGCGCTAGTGCAGAAAGGCCCAGGGAGAAGAATCTAGAAGTCTTTTGTTGTTTTTTTGGTACCAGGGATCAAACTCACAGCCTCGCACCTACCAGGCAGGTGCTTACACCACTGAGCTAAATCCTCAGTCCTATGTTTTGTTGTTTGTTTGTTTGTTTTTTGTACTAGGGATCAAACTCACAACCTCATGCTTGCCAGGCAGCCACTTAGGGCACTGAGCTAAATCCCCGGCCCTATTTTTTGAGACAGCGTCTCACTATGCAGTTCAGGCTGCACTTGAACTCACTTTGTAGCCTAGGCTGGTCTCCAACTCACAAGATCCTCCTGCCTCAGCCTCCCGAGTGCTGGGATTAAAGGCGTGCACCACCACGCCTGGCTAGAAGTCTTTTGAGGGCAATATGGTTCCAGGCCAGAGCAAGGAGGTGGGTTTCTGATGAAGAATCGGGGGTTAGGGCTAGGGTGTCCCAGGAGCCTTACTCACCCGTCGGATGGCGTTGACTGACTCTGTGATGTGCCGCCGGTTGATCTCTGTCAGTTCCCTGCACAGGAGGAAGGCAAGGTGGGCTCAGCGCCCAGGCACCGCCTGCCTCCCCCACCAGCACCCCAACGGCTCCCAGCCCCAACACCCTTACGCCTCCTTCTTATGTTTCTCCCTCGTCTTAGCTTCTGAGATACTGTTGTGGCGCTTCCTGTCCAGGATCTTCTGCAGCTCCTTCTTCTCTCTGGAAAGGTAGGGAGAAGAGCAGGGATCAGGGGCAGGACTGGGGGACCCTGTCCTTCCGGTACCAGGAGTCCCTGCCCCACCCACATAAGAGCCTCAGTCTTCACCTGTCATTCATCTCCTTCAGCCTCTTGAACTGAGCTGTGTGTGCTTCCACGACGATCTCTCTGAGCCGCTGCTGAGTCTGGGGACACAGGCAGCCAGTGGGTACCAGAGGGCTGATGCCACCGCATGGTAGCATCCCTGGCTCCCTGGCCACCATGCTCCTCACCTGTCTCAGGTGTTCCAGCCTCCGCTCAGCCTCCACATCTGCCTGGGCCTCCCTTAGCTCCAGCAGGCTCTGCACCTGCCTGTTCTGGAACTCTCGGTACCGCTTCGCCTCCTCCTCCTCCTTCATGTCTTCTGAGTCAGCGGCCCCGCCCCTGTGGAGAGAATCTTCTGGGTGATGCTGGGTCCCTTGGGTGGGGAATCAGAGGGGCCAGGGCCTGACCCTGCAGGTGAGATCTGTCATGCAAACCATAAGGCCCTGCAACATTAGCTCCGCCAAGATCATGGGATCCTGTTTTGACAAATGCTTCTTGGGGGAGACTTCAAAAGAAGCATCATGTTGCCGGGCATGATGGCACACGCCTGTCATCCCGGCACTAGGGAGGCTGAGGCAGGAGGATTGTTGCAAGCTTGAGACCAGACTGGGCTACAAAGTGAGCTGAAGGCCAGCCTGAACTGCATAGCGAAACCCTGTCTCAAAAAAACCAAAAACAAAACAAAACAAAAGAGGCATCACTTCCAGAGCAAAGAGTGGGCACAGTTTGGGATGCCCTCCCTACACCAAATACCCCGCTGAAGCAGCCCCTGGTCCTCTGCAGGTCCACTGGGCACAGAACCCATGTGCACACATCCTCCTACTGACATCCCTGACAGTGGCCACGGGACACTCACAGGACCCCAGGCACAGGCTGGGCCTGCGTCAGGCCCTGGAGCAGGCGGCGGGTCAGGGCAATGGCCTTCCGCTGATGCTTCTTGCACAGCTCCCGCAGGTCTCGCTCTTGCCGGCTCCGGAGCTTCAACAAAGCCTTGTGGCCTCGAAGCTCCTCCAGCGGGGTGGGAGCCACCTCTGGGAACCAAAGCAAAGGCGAAGGGTGAGGTGGGCAGGCTGGGCTGGGCCACCTGCCCTCCAGGTGGCAGCCCCGCCCTGAGCAGGCCCTGGCCCTACCTGAGAGGATGCTGGCCACAAGATCATCCCGCTGTCCTAAGAACAGAGGCCACAGTGAGAAGGGGGTGGCGTGGTGGGAGCCACTCCCCTCAAACCAGTCCCTGGGGCCACCCCCTACCTGGGCTGCTGAGGGAGGTGCTCGTGGGGGAGGTGGCTGACCCAGGGGGCCGGCGTGGAGAGGCGTCCAGCGGGTTAGGTGTAGAATTTGAGGGTGGCTGGGAGCCCGGCTGCTGGGACTGGGCCTCCTGACACGTCTCTGTGCCTCCCTGAGCCTGCACAGGAGAAAGTGGGGTGGCCTTTCGAGAGATGTCAATTTCACCAGTCCATCCATGCCCAGTCACCCAGGGCTGCCCCGACCTGCCACCTCACGCTGTTACCCCTTCTGTGACACCCACTAGGCCACCTGGACACCCACAGAGAGTGAAGAGGTACAGAATAAGGACCCCTAAACCCTGTCAGCCCCGGGTAGGGAAGAGTCAGGCGCCAGGCCTGTGGCACGGGCTCAGGAACCCGCAGATGGCTCTGAGGATCCTCCCGCTGTGGTCTGCCGCCCCTGCCTGCAGTCGCCACTGCTCCTCCCCGCTCAGCTCCTGATTAAATCAGCAGAGGAAGTGGCCGCAGAGTGGGCACCAGCCTCTCCTGCCAACAGCGCCGCATGGCCTTAATTACAGCTATCTCTTCACTGCCCGCCACAGGCCCCACAGAGACTGGGTCTGCATATGCGGCAGAACCTCTGCTCCGATCTCCCCACAGAAGCCACCACCTCCCCACGGCTGCCAGGTGCCCACGACTGAAAGAGTCCCATGGCCTCATTACCCTGACCAAGGGGCCTAGAACCCTGCACCCCGACTTTGACCCCATTTGAAGCTGGAGAAATTCCAGTCTAGGTCTGACTGGAAGGTCTATCCAGTACAAATGGTTTCTATTTCCCTAAGATCCTACATCTGGGCCAGGGATTTAGCTCAGTGGCATAAGCACCTGCCTGCCAGGCACAAGGTTGTGAGTTCAATCCCTGGTACCAAAAAAAAAAAAAAGCTCCTACAGCTGGGCTTGGAGATGTAGCTCAGTGGCAGAACACTTGCCCAGCATTCATGAGGCGCTGGGTTCAATTCCCAGCACCACCAAAACAAAACAACAAAATGGAGCCATGCATGTTGGCACAGGCCTGTAATCCCAGTACTCGGGAGGCTGAGGCAGAAGGATTGTCTCTAGTTCAAGGCCAACCTGGGCTACCTAGTGAGCTCAAGGGCAGCCTCAACTCTGAAGTACAAGGCAAGGCCCTATCTCAAAAAATAAAACAGACCCATGATGAGTACCATGGGGGTGTCTGAAACAGAATATTTTGATTAACCTGAATAGATCTCTGAGGTTTGTTAAAAAATTTAAAAAAAAAAATAAAACCCAAAACCAGGTACAGTGGCACATGCCTGTAATCCCAGCACTTGGAAAGCTGAGGCAGGAGGATCACCTCGAGTTCAAGCACAGCCTGAACCATATAGTGAAACCCTGCCTCAAAAAACACCAAAAAAAAAAAAAAAAAAAAAAAACCCATGCAAATACAGAGCAAGTGACCAGAAGTCCCTGTACTGGGCAGTGTGACAGACAAGTCCGGCATTAAGAGGCCAGGAATGAGGGCTAGAGGCACAACCAGGCCATTGAGCTCAGCAGTCTCACACAGCAACTGGGGCCTCCTGTCCATCTCTGGGGACAGAGGGACCAAATTGGGGGTTGGGAGGATTCAGTGAGCCAAGGAGGTGAAAAGAACTCACACCAGGCCTGGCAGAGCATTGGCACTTGGCATTTGCTCGGCTTCGCTGTCTGGTTTGGAAAAGACAAGAGTTCAGAAAGCAGCCAGGCTGTGCGGCAGGCAGAGGGGTGGGTGGGTAAGGTGCTGAGCAGCCCTGCTTGGGGAGGGGAGCCAGACGGCTGGGCTGGGAGGCTGGGAAGGTGTGGGCAGCGGAGCGAAGACCACGGGCCTCTCTCTGCCAGAAAGCCCTGCTGCCTGACCCCCAATCACAGCCACCGCAGTCTACCTCTTGGCCTGAGGATCACCGCAAGCCTGAGCCCTGCCCGCCTCTGAGGCCCGAGCCCCGCATCGCCTAGGCTCACCTCACTCTCCCCAATGAGGGCGGCCAGCTGCTTGGCCCGCTGGTCCATCAGGCTGACGTGCTTGATGGGGTTGATCAGGGCTTCTGCATAGTCTGGGGGACCAGAAGGCCAGGGGCTGAGACAGAAGCCCCCAGGCTACGTCCTCCCTCAGCTGAAGGACCCAAGAACCACCCCAGTGCCGCTCTCCTCGGGGTCCACCCCCCCTGCCCTGGCCCTGCCAGGCCAACCCCAGCTCACCCTGGCGGTCGCCCGGGATGTAGTCTGAGGCCTCCGTGTAGATGAGCAGGGCTGGCAGGCACAGTGGCTGGTTGGCTTCGTTCCGCAAGCAGACATAGTGATACCCTGGGCGGCAGGAGGAGAGGTTGCTGGGCCCAGCCATGTCCCCACACACTGCCCCCAGGCTGCCCAGAGCCCACCATGGCCTCACCTGAGCGGATAGCAGAGACAGGCAGGATCCGGTGCCCCACAAACTTGCCGCCCTCCTCAAAGGCCGCAATGCGAAGTGAAGCCAGGGTGGGTAGCACCACCTGTGGGCCCAGACCACTGAGCCACGGAGTGGACACATGGCCACTGGGCTACCGTGCTATATGCCTGGACAAGCTGACTGCTGGCCACTGTGCCCACTGAGCTGACCCATTCTTCCACGGCCTGACCCAAGGGGTAACACAACCTTGAGCCATGGACACAGGCAGATAAGGCCGCCAGGTGACAAGACAGGTTACTGTCGACTTCAGAACTAGAGAACGAGCTGAGACGGCCCCAGCCTAGGCTGGAAGAAGAGGCTCAGTCCCCGTGGGACCGAGGAGGCAAGAGCAGTGCGAGCTTGGGCTTTCCGGCCCCAGCAAAGGCTCCCAGTCTCAGAGACAGGGCCAGCTGTGTCCACTGCCCACTGTGGGGTGACAGGCCCTCCTGCTGGCTTCCCTTTCTGCCGCCTCTTCTCTCTCATGCAAAAGAGGGCAGGGAACCCTGACTCTGAGACACACAGGGCCTGGGCGGTCCCTTGACCCCCCCCCCCACCAGTGTCACCCACCTGAGAGCCCAGGGAGGTCGGGACAGGTGCAGGCCCTAGCTTACCTTGGGGAACTCAAAGATCTCCTCGTCCCAGACGGGATTGAAGGAGTTTCCCTGAGAGGTCCGAGTGCGGTATTTGCGCCGTGTGTCAATAGGAAGTCCGAACATGTCCACCTCCACGTAGATGCCCACCTTCCTGTCAGACAGGAACTGCCCCGAGATCACCTGGGCAGCGGGCCAGGGAGGCTCAGCAGTTGCTCAGGGTCCTGCCCCCAGGCCACCCTGGCCCAGGTCCTTCCAGTCCCACCTTGACCCGCAAGGCATTGGCCACAATGCCGTCCACGATCACTTCCGTGAAGGGGTCGAAGGATTTGTCCGGTCGCCGCATGAACTCAGGCTTGAGCAGGTACCCACTGCGCCCATTGTACTCAAACACACCTGCGTTGAGCTGCATTGGCAAGTCTGGGGGCGACACCGGCGGGGCGAGGGTCAGCCAGTGGCTCAAGCGAGGTCAGAAAGCAGGAGGTGGAGCAGCATCGTGTGAAGAAAGTCACCAGGGGTTATTAGGGTCCGGAGTGGAATCAACACAGCACTAAGTCCAGGGCCCAAATTTGGGGAACATCAGACAAGTAAGGGGTCTCACTGGGGTTCATCCAGGTGCGAGTTCAGGATCTGGGATTGGATAGGGTCCAAGGTCTGGTCAACTAAGACCAGCCCCACCCCATCATGGGGTGGAAGTCGGTAAGACGTGCAGTGGCAGGGTGGGTGGGCGGGACAGGACAGGGGTCAGGGGTCAAGGGGTAGGGGCAGGCTGGGCAGGCCTCACCCAGGGTCTGGAAGTTGAGCGCCACGAGCTGGCAGCCTACATTCCAGAAGAGCTGGGGCATGTAGTTGGAGGAGTCCACACGAGTGCCCTTGGGGTAGATGCGGCTGAGCTGCTGCTTGTTGTATCTAAGGTTGGCAGTCAAGGCCACACAGGGTGCCAGTGCCCACCCTCGATCAGTCTCCCCCTCCTGCCCAAGCCCTGCCTGCCTGGGAATCCAATGCCCCCAGCCAAACTTCATTTCTGCTAAATCCCGCTTCTCGGCCTGGCCTCTGGCCTCGCCCCACGACAGTCCACACCCACCCCAACCCCGGGCCTGGGTGCTGTGTGCCAGGCATCCACACGGATTCCAGTGGGATTGGAACCGGAACCACCTGCAAGCTCCGCCCTCCCTGGCCCACCGCGCCTGGCAGGATACTCCACAAACTCCATGGGGCTCTTGGTCAGCTGCTCCATGGCTTTGGTCTCCACGAAGGAGGACATCTCGAAGCACTTGTTCCTTTCTGGCGGGCAGCAGAGGGAGGGCTCAGATCCAGCAGGGCCGGGGAGGGCTGGCTCCCGCCCGTCACCCAGCCCACTCACTGCGAGCGGCCTCAAAGGACTTGAACTTGACGGGCTCGATGTAGTTGACAAGAGTCGACATCTCCTCAGTGGCGTTGACCTCACTGCTGGCTGTGCCCTGTGACCCCCGAACCCAGGGTCAGCCACGCTGGATGTTCCCTCGCTTGTCCCCTCAAAGGAGGTGCCGACCTCTCCCCACCCCTAGTCGCAAGCCTGGCAGCTTTCCGCAGGACCCTATCGTCCTCATGGCCCTGACAATGCTGCTGCCACCTGCCCTGGGAGCCCCTTCAGCCTTCTGGACTGCCCTACCCCCAGGGGACTCGTGCCTCCCTGCCATGCCCCTGTGGACCCTCAAAGCCGGAAGCCCTCACCCAACCCTGGGAGTTCAGTTATTCACATGCACATGAGCCCAAATCTCCATTCCCGGCCACTCCGCCCAGTCACTGTCCCCCGCCACCCACCATCCGCTCTCAACTCAGCCTCTCTGCCGGGAGCTCCGGCCGCCCCCTCTCTGTACTCCCCTCAAATCTGCTTCAGAATGACCTCTTCCTGCTTCCTAACGTCCCCAGACGCTCCCTCTTTTTGCATTGGCCTCTCCTCTTGCACTCTCTGACCCTGCCTCAGGCCTTTTGCACGTTCTGTCCCCAACCTCCTTTATCAAGGTCATAAGTATATACTCACTTCTGGGCCTGTTTACTGAGAAACACTGCCCACCCCGCACACATACGCTACACTCGGCCAGGTTGGGGAGGATGTCTGACTGATTCACAGCGAGACCCAGCGCCCAGCAAACCTCCCCCTGCCCACCCCACCTGCCCTCATGTGGCTCTGACCTCATCTGTAGTTGGCTTTTTGGGGTCTGTCGGTTCTTCCTCCTCCTCATCCTCCTCCTCGTCCTCACGGTCAGTAGGCCCAAGAACATCTGAGCCCCGGTTCAGGCTCTCCTCACCTAGAGACTTCTGGTGCTCCAGGATGGGTTTCTCGAGGCCCACCTCCTCCCCATTGCTCAGGCCTGGGCAGCTGTCGGAGCTGGGGGATCCTGTAGAAGGCAGGGGTCAGAGGTCAGGACTACAGACCAATGCTCAGGAAGCCTGGAGGTTGTGCTCAGGGTCTGTGGGGCAACTCAGTGAGGAAGTCAAGGCGTACCTTAGGTAGTCCAGTCTGGGGAGAGGTCAGGGGTAAGGGACTGGAAAGCACTAAAGCCAGTGGTAGTTCAGAGGGGTCATAAGTCAAAGGTGAAGATCTGGAGTTATATTCAGTAGGGAGATAGGCAGGGTGGCTCAGAGAGGTGAAAAGTCAGGAATTGGAGTGCAACAGCCTTAATAGCAGGGCAAAGAATGACAAGATAGGTTACAGGAAAGGATTGGTCAGACACACACGGGAGGGGACTCAGTGAGATGAGAAGCCAGGGGTCCTCCAATAAAGTCAAAGGGCAAAAGTTAGCTGAAATTGTAACTCATGGGTTGCTGGAGTCAGCCTGGAGTCTGAGGGTCACACCCAAAGCATAAGGACATGCTTTGTTGAGGTCTAAAGTCAGAGTTCGGAGCCCTAACCCAGCTTTAGTGGGGGCCGTGTGGGGTGTGAGACTAAGGATAAGGGGTTTGGAGTTGGAGGTAACCAGGTTGCATCCGGGCACAGCTTGGTTTGGTGGCGAGGTTCCGGGCCCAGTCAAGCAGTGATGATGGCTGGGAGGAAGGAGGTCTGGGCCGCAGGGGTGCCATGTCAGGAGGAGATCTAGGCTAATGGTGAGGCAGGCCTTACCCAGCTGGGGCGAAGAGGGCTCGGTGGCGGCAGAGCTCTCGCTCAGGGCTGAGTTGCTCTGCTCCAGCGGCCGCTTGCGCACGGAGCTGTCAGGCAGGCCCGTGCTGGGCCGGTGCCGCTTCTTGTTCTTCACCAGGATGCGGCCCATCAGCTCCTGGGGGCTGGGCAGGGGGGTGCCCGCAGCCAGCTGGGTGAGAGCATGGACAGGTCAGGGCCTGCCACGGCACCCCTCACTCCCCGTGGGACCTGCCTCGGCACCCCCATACCGGGTACTTATCCAGTGGGTCAATGAGCAGTGCGTCCCCAAAGATGGAGCGGCAGTACTCAGCCATCTTGGCCTGCTGCTTTGCCCTGTAGACCCAAGGTCAGAGGTCAGAGGTGCTGGAGGGGGCTGAGGCAGGGCAGGGAGGAAGCCCACAAGGTGGGTGCAAGTTCCCAGGGTCGGAGGTCATGAGAACACAGAGGGAGGAGCTGTCTCTGGGGCTCGTGGGGAACCACCATCAGAGACCTCCCTACTAGAGATTTCCATTACAGGCGTCTCAGGTCCGAGGGCCTGAGGGTGGGGTCCCCAGACAGGAGCCACTCACGAGTCCACATGGTTCTCGAAGGACAGGATGACAGGGTAGGGCGAGGTCTTGAAGGCAGTCTCAGCGATGGCCTCCAGCACGTCACGCAGCGGCACCTCGGTGGTCATGGTGAAGCCGTGGGTGATGAAAGGCTCCTCCTCGGGTGGCCGCCCCTTCCACACGTCCAGCTCCACGCAGCGGCAGCCCCACAGCAGCGCCTGGCGATACATCTCTACCGACGAGGTCCCGGCCAGCTGCCCCGCTGCGGGGGAGGCCGCATCACCAGGGCTGCCTCCCCACCTGGCTCTTCACCACCCCAGCTCCACAACCAACCGACCAGGCCACACTGGGGACACAGGGGCCCCGCCCGTGGCAGCCCAGTGCAGCTCCGGTACACTCTGGCTGGCCCCTGTGCGCGGAACCAGTATGAGCTCTCCCAGGCCGGGGCTTGGGTCCTTCCCTCACTCCAGTGTCCAGTGGGCACGCAGCAGGCATCTGCCAGCCTGGGTTAGCGTGGTCCCTCCTCTACGGCTGGCTTCTCACATTTTCCCCCCACCACCTTCCTGCCCCGCCAGCCAGAACAGTGGGGTCATCCCCGACACCTGCCACAGCTCCCCAGAACTGCACCAATCTACGCCCCCGGGTCTTCACTCCCTCCATCAGCCTCTCCACCTCCTGCCTGGGGGACCATAGGCCCCTCCCTCCCTCCCTCCCTCCAATTCAGTCCCCACAGAGCACCTGGTGGGGACTGCAGCCTTCTACTACTCAGGAGTCCCCAGACCTTCCGTGCCCCCTCTCTCACTGCACGCCTGCTCCAGCCCAGACCCCACCTGCCTCTCTGGCCTCCTTTCTTGCTTCTTTTCTTTTATTGAGGGGAGGGGGCTGCTGGGAATTGAACCCACGGCCCTGCACATGCTGGGCAAGTGCTCTACCACTGAGCTACACCCCAGCCCCTGATTTTTTATTCTGAGACACAGTCTTGCTAAGGTGCCCCTCCCGCATGCACCTAAGGGACGCTTTCTGACCTCAAAAGGGGCAAACTCCAAGAGAAGCCCCGCTTCCAGGAGCAGGGTGTCCATCCCCTGCCACCTCCCCAGCACTGCCCCACGAATGAGCAAAGGAGGTGAAGGAACTGCGCCCCAAGGAAAGAGGCAGCTGTGGGCCACAGGGCAAGGAGGACAGAGGACCTGCATGCACCGCACACCTGTGAGGTAGGTGTTGTGTGAGGAATTGATGAAGTAGGCACTCAGCGGCTGCGTCATGTCCATGCTCAGGTCCAGCGCTTCCAGGGGCAGGATGCTGTTCTCCTCCCCTCCCAGATAGCGGCTGAAGCCCTCCATGGACATCTGGTCTGAGGTGGAGCAGAGGCAGGTCAGGCGGGCCCTCCCTACCTCCCCCCGCCCTGGCCACTCGCCGCTCACCGCGCTCCAGGAACTGCTGGTTGGGCTCATACTTCTCGATGAGCAGCCGGGCCTGGGAGGGCCGCAGAGGTGGGTACAGCACTTCATTGAGTCTCGGGTCCCTTTGCTTCTGGTTGATGAAGTCCATGAGCTGCTCCAGTGTCAGGTACGGCTTGCCCTTGGCACCTCTAAGGGGCCGGAAGTTGGCTCAGGCTGGAGGCTCACCAATACTCCCCCATGCCAAGCCCTCGTCCTGGGACAGGGAGCTGAAGGCCTTATGCCTGGCTCCAGCAGCCACAGACTGCAACTCTGGGCCAGTCTCTGCTCCTTCTGGGCCTCAGTTTCCCCATCCACACTCCTGACTGCTCAGTGTTGTTGGGGCAGCAGACGAGCTGGCAATGGCATTACCAAGGGCACTGGAAGCTGCTACGTGCTCAGCCGTCACCTTGTGCTTCCAGACCCTGGATCCAGTCTTGGCTCCAGCCCTCACTTGCTACACGGGCTCAAGCAGGTCCCATAACAAGTCTGGGCCACTTGGATCTCATAAACAGACCGTGGCAAAGGGCTGGCACGCGGCTATCTGTAACTGAGTTACAAGATCTGTGGCTCAGAGCATGGGTGCACTATGCTCACCCTGCCCCCTTCCTAGTGCTCTGGGACCTGGCCCACCAGTGCCCCGTCTCACAGGGCTGGAGGCCCACAGAGCAGAGACCAGACGCAGGAGCGCAGGGGACGGGGAGATGGCCTCAGCCCTGCTCACATCTCCAGCAGGATCTTGTCAATGTCTGGCCGCAGACACAGCTTGTTCAGGAATCGCTCAAAGATTTCCAGGGAAAATTCATCAGGCCGGATGGACTCACTCTGGGGGTGAGGAATACAGGGTGAGAACCTGGGACATTCAGTCCTAAAAGGTAGGAACCCCAGCCCCACCCGACCCCACACACCCGGTTGAAATTGAGGCCACAGGACTCCAGCGCTGTCTCCACTCGCTTCTTGTCTGCTGAGAACATCTTCAGGATGCTGATTCAGGGAGGAGGGGTTGGAGTCAGTGGGACGGGCAAGGGTCACCGAGGTCAGGGCAGGAGAAAAGATGCTAAGGGAAAGGGTGCTCACTTCTTAACAGGAATCCGTCCATCCTGGTTCACCTGCAGCTTCAGTTTCGTGTATCTGGGGAGGGAGGTGCGGGAGTCACGCCCTGGGAATGGCCACATGACCCCCCCCCCCAATGCCACTAGCCTGGCCCTGGCCTCACGCTTTTCGCAGGAAGGTGTTCCGGGAGGCGTTCTGAGCCAGGATGTTCATAGCCAACTTGAACAGCTCCTCAGACCAGACCTGGGGGACCAGGACACAGCGGGAGGAGGTAAACAGGGGGAGACGGGCCAGGCCCCTCAGGCTCCCCTCAGCCTCAGCCCACCTTGACAGTGTCGTCCTGCACTGCCATGAAGTTCAGGAACGTGGTATTTACTGGGTCTGGCCCAGCCACCACCGTCATCAGCTTCTCCTCCAGTCGGGCATCAGGGCCCCCAAAGCCAAGCACTTCTCGGATCTTGGGGTCCTGAGTGGTAAGAGCCAAGGGTGAGGATGGGGTGTCCCAGGCCCTAAGGCCTCCTTCCCTCAGCCGTGGGCCACCTCACGCACCTTGGGCAGGCGGGCATAACGTCCTGTCCGTGTGTCCCTGATGGAGCTAATGTCCAGTGTGTCCACTTCCTGGGGAAACCATATCACAGAGTGGCCAAGTAGCTGCAGGGCCGGAGTAGGAGCCCCCAGGCTCCCCACCCAGGGCAGGAGAGGCTACCCCCCTCAGCCCCTGCCCTTAGCACTTCCTGTCTGGGGATCCAGGGGAGAGATCAGCCAGCAGCCGGCCCCACTCCCAGGGCAGAGGGGCCTGGGCCTGTGCTGGCCCCACCAGCACCTGCCCTTACCATGTTGGGTCCTGTCCAGTACAAGAAGAAGCCATTGGAGTCCACACGCAGGGTTACCAGGTTCCGACTAGAGGTCTCCTAGGGATAGCGCAGGACAACAGGACTCAGGGAGGGCTTGGCAGGCTTGGGCTCTGGGTCCTTCTAGCTGTCCACACCCATGCCCCTGCCAGTGGGCCCAGAGGAAGACGCCTCATCCAGCCCACAGGTCCACCATGGCTGCCTCTGGCCCTCAGAACAAAGCCAAGGTCCTCCGTGTAACATTTGGTGAGCTGGCCACAACATCCCTCCCAGTCTCTCTCCTGCTTTGCTCCAGGAGTCTGTTTTTTCCCATTTCCCAGCTTTTGCCTTATCATTCCCTGTGCTAGGAAATCCCCTAGCTCGGGCTCTGTGATCCATCCCCGTAATCCCAGCACTGAGGGAGCCTGAGGCAGGGAATTGAGAGTTCAAGTCCTTGTGGGCAATTTAGCGAGACCCAGTCTCAAAATAAAAATAGAGAAGGCCTGGGTTCAATTCCCAGCACCACAATAAATAAATAAATAAATAGGGCTGGGCGTCTAGCTCAGTGGTAGATATCCCTTGGGTTTAATTCCAGTACAAAAAAAAAAAAAAAAAGGGAAATTGTTTCCTTACTTCTCTATCCATGAAATCTAACCCACCTGCCAAGGCCTCCTCTGACCCTACCCTGGGCTCAGTTTCCCCAGAAGGCCCAAGGGCTCCATGACAGTAGGAACCCTCACCCCATAGCACCCTTAGTTGAGCCCATTCCAGAATGGGGCATCTGTGGGATGAAAGCAGAGGGTTTGGAAGTCTGGCTCTGAAGCCCTTCTGCACCCTCTGGGGCTGCATGATGCTTAGCCACCATGCCACAATCTGCCACCAAGCCCAGCACCTGCCACCTTGCACCTCACAGGACCCTTGAATCCCACAGGCTCACCCCATCTTATAGAGGCAACAGTCGTCCAGGGCTGGGCAATGTGAGCTGTCTTTTCCCAAACAGCCCTGTGACTAGTGGGGACAGGGAAGAAAAGAGCACACCAGCCCCATTTTCTGAAGAGTGCCCAGTGCCTGGCACATACCCAGGGCCACCTCAGGCGACTCAGGACTGACTCAAGAGCCAGAGAGGTGTCGACAAGGGCTCAGACTTGCCGAGGACCCAAGTGGATAGTTAGCCACAAAAAGAACTCCCCTCCAGTCAAAAGAGGCCCCCGTCTCCTGTTGGGTGCCACCCCGGAACTACAGCTCACATTCGGGTAGACAATCCCATCACCAAATATACAGCTGCTTGCATTCGTAGGCCCCCAACCACGGGCCTGGGGTGATCCTAGGCTCTCAGCAGCTGTGACCCTGCTTCGGCCTCCTGAGTGCCTATTCTACACATAAGCAGACTGAGGCACGGGGAGGCTAGGGCTTGCCCAGGGTCAAGAAGAGAACCATCGGGGTGTCCTGTCATCTGGGAAGCAGGGAGCCAAGCATGGTACCCACATGGCCCCGGCTCCTGGCCTCAGCCACAATCCACAGTGTTAGGCCTCAGTTTCCACTTCTGGAGAATGGGGATTGCACCAGCCCCGCCCACTGCAGGCTTTGCTTACAAAGGACAGTAGCTGATCTGGGGACAGAGGGGACAGGAGACCCTCAGAGCTAGGTTGTCTGGTCCTCTCCCACGGTGTGCTGACACACTACCCCAGCCCCTCTTGGGGATTTCCAACACAGTCCTGCCCGGAGGTCCCCCACTGTTGTGAGGAGTGGGGGGCGTCTGTGGCTACTGTGCCTAAGGCCTGGCTGGCCCCTGGCTCTGTAACCCCAAGCCTGGTCAGCAACCTCCACCCCCACCCCCAGGGCCCTCTCCCTGTTCCCACTTCCTTATTTGGGTTTATCACACTGGAAGGAAAAGGGGAAACTTTTCCCTTCAGACTGGCCTTGAAGGAGGGGGTCTCCTAGGGCCGGGGGGGGGCGCCCAGGCACCCCTCACCCGCACACCTGCCGCCCAGGACACGCCCCCAGCCCTCCCCCACCAGCTCCCACGCCTTCCAGCCCCACCCAGCCGGAAAGGAGCCCAGCGTCTTCCAGGCCTATGGCCTGACCAGGGAGGAACAGCAAGGAAGCTCTGGCGGCCCGACGGGGTGGAGGCCCCGGGCAAGGAGGGGCTCTCGGGAGAGGGGAGGGGACAGTGTGAAAACGTGGGTGGGGCGCGGGACCGAGATGGGGGTGCAGCAGGTGGGGGCCTGAGCATCTGGGAAGTACCAAGAGCAAGGACGGTAGAAAGGGGAGGCCGGGATTTATTGGGGTTCAAAGTCCCAGGCTAAGGAGTGGGGAAAAAAGTTTCCAGGGGTAGAGGAACTTGGGGGGACTGTCCACTACAGCGGGGGCGTGACTCGGTGCTCCCAACTGACCCAGGAGCTGGGCTGGGAACCAGAAGCAGGGCGAAAAGCCAAGAGAGAGTGAAGAAGTGATGAATGGAGAAGCTCGCTCAGGGCCCGGCACCGGGGACAGCGGGGTCAAAGTGGCACCCACCCAGGACGAGGGCCTCCCCAAACCTGCTATGGCGTCCAGCGCCGCAGGGGTCTAGCGACCAGGTCAGGGTCCCGGACCTAGAATTACTCTGGCAGGGAGGGGTGCAAAGGGCAAGTGAAGTGGGGCGCGGGATTTATTGGGGCTCAAAGTATGCTCCAAGGAGTGAAGATCGCCAATTTCCCCGAGCCGAGGAAATGGGCTTGGTAGGGGGGACAAAGTCTTCAGGACCGGGACGATTGGGTACTCAAGTTTCCGGAGTGCAGCCGGGCTGGGATAGGGGCGCCGTAGCCAGGCAAGGCCGGCGTGGGGATCCCCAGTATCGGACAGAGCGCACGCGGGGAGTCCCCGGATCTGGGCGGCGCGGGGGGCCGGCACATTTACCTCGTCCCATTTGATGAACTTACTCCCGCGCCGCAGGGTCTCCACCACTGTGGGCGGCTCCAGCTGCAGCGCGTGGACGCCGGGCCTGGCGCCCGCCATGGCCGAGCCACGAGCGGATCGGGGACCCCCGGAACCCCGACGGGGACCGACGGCGCCGCCGCTCCCTCAGCGCGCTCCTGGGCGGCCCGCTTCGGCCTCGCGGCGTCAGCGCCCGCCCGCTTGTCTGTCCGGGACCGACCAGAGACTGGGCGCCGGGCCCCGCCCCCGCCCCGCCCCGCCCCGCCCCGCCCGGGCCCGCCCACCTCGTGTCGGCTCCCCCTAGCGGCCGGGGCGGCGACTGCAGCCAGAGGGGGACGAGGCGGGGCGTACCTGCGTGAGTGGGGGGCTTAGAAGGGGGCGCTCAACAAGAACCGATTCTTTGGGGAGCCTGCTACTGTTGAAGTACAGTTGTAGGGACGGAGCGTTCAGGGGGTTGCTTGAGACCGGCTGGATGAGGGACTGGAGGTCAGCACTTGGATCAGGGGAAGCAGAACTCTGTCCCCACCCTGTCCTCCTGCACTGAAGTGCGTGCAGGAAAAGCCACCCCCATCCCGTGCCCTCGCTTTGTCTCAACCCCACTGCGGCAGCGAGGTCCCCCTCCCTCGGAGCACTTAGCCTGCTAATGGGCCTCCCGCCGGGCAGGCGCCCCTCCCCATCCCAGCCCTGGGAGGCCGGGCGCCAGCTACCTCCCGAGGATCCAGGCGCCCAGAGTGAGCCCTGGAAGGCCACCTTCGATGCTGCCGACCCTGTGACCCCACCCTGTCTCTGTGGGCTCCCTGCTGAGATTTGGTGAAGAGGCGGCTGGTTATTTGCCCAGAAGGGCCAGGAGCCTCGTAGGTGTCCCCAAAGGAGGGGCTCAGCAGAGCCTGGCCCACAGAAGGTGCCCTGAAATCTGTGTGCCAGCGCCGGGAGGAGGGGAGGGAGCATGGGCACTGGGATGGGTGGGGACTGTGGCCCCTCCCGCAGGGCTTGGCTAGGGGGGGTCCTGCCTGGGGGCCCCTGTGGGAGCCCCCCCAATACAGAGGCGGCAGCAGCTGCAGGTTTAAAGTAGAACTCATCCAGAGGGGCCAGCCAAGTCACCTAGAAACCCAGAAAGAGACAGAGCTGGTTCTGGGGGAGGAGGGGTCAGCAGAGGAGGAATGGCCCCGCGGGCCCCTTTACCCCGAGCTCTCAGACCCTCCCAGGCAAGGACACCCCCGGCCTTCCCCAGTTTCCCACCATGTTGGTATCTGATGCCAGCCTAATCAACCATCTTGCCTTTGGCCCTGGCACTGTATAAGGCATGATTATTATCTACACTTGGGGCCCAGAGAGAGAAAGGGACTTGCCCAAGGTCACACGACTTGGTAGGATTTCAACCCTCTGACGTTCTGTCTCCATTTCCTGCCTTTGAGACAGATAGAGAGACAGGACCTGTGATGCTCTTCACCAGGGCTTCGGAGCTGTACCCTTCAGAGACCCAGGGACTACCACAGAGAACACAGCCATGCTGGGGGAAAGTTGGTCTCTGCTCCTACAAGTCTGGGTTCAAATTCAGCACTTATTGATGGCACAACATGTTCTCTGTGCCTCAGTCTCCTTGTCCAGAAGCTAGGGTTTAGCCGGGCGGGGTGGCGCACGCCTTCAATCCCAGCACTCGGGAGGCTGAGGTGGGCTACAACACGAGCGCAAGGCCGGCCTGAGCTATATAATGCGACCCTGCCTCAAAAAAACTAGGGCTGGGAGTTTGGCTCAGTGGCTTAAGCGCCTGTCTGGCAGGTGCGAGGTTGTGAGTTCGATCCCCAGTACTGCAAAAAAAAAAAAAAAGCTAGGGGTTAACAGAAAGAAATAAGCAAATAAGTGGGAGAACACCCCTCCCCACACACACACACACACAGACTGACATGAGGAAAGCTGTGGTGTCAAAGGAGGAAAGAAAGCGAGAGCATGGGCCAGCCCCAGGCCAGGCACCCTGCCAGCTGCCGTCATGGTCTGAGTTGAGTGGATCTAAATCTTGAACCCTCAGCCTTGGACAGGGGAACTTCATACAAGCATCGGGCTCCAGCTCCTTGGAAAAGAGGTGGGCAGCCTGATGGCTGGGCCTGGGCCTCTTCTCCCCCCACCCCATGTCTCCTGAGGCCAGGGCAACCCCCCTCCCTTAGAGGGCTCCTTCCTCCTTGGACACTTTTCTCCTAGCCTTGGTAATGGTAATGGGGTTTCTCGGCAAGCAGTAATGGTATAAGGAAGCAGCCCTTCCGGCCTCTACCTTCGATTAACAAGTGCTTGTGGCCCACTGGACCCTCCCTAGGGCCTTAGCCACACTCTGGTGGGAGGGGGCCAGGACTTGGGAGGGTGGGGCCTGGGAGACCACAGCCTGAAGTTGGAAGCCTGAGGAGCAGCAGCAGGCACACTGCAGTCCCAGGAGGACCCAGCAGGAGAACAAAGCCAGGGAGGCAGGCGCTGCCATGCAGTGAGCTCTGGGTCCAGACACTGGGAGAGGAGGAGGATCAGCCTCTTGGAGGAGGCTCAGAGCAGGTGAGTGACTTGCCCATTGTCTCTTGGCCTATGGGGCAGAGCCAGGATCTGAATCCAGGCCTTGCACACCAAGGCTAAAGTTCTTGGAGCAAACAACCGCACCACAAAGGCTTTGAGCTGGCTTGCCATCTGCATCCTATTCTTGGGGTGATTGGCCATGGGAAAGCACTGGATGGACAAGGGAGTTGGCCTCAGGAATCTGGGGGTGGCACAGGGGATGGCCAGAGGGAAAGGCAGAAAGGGCATGCCCTAGAGAGCCCTCCAAGGAGCACCTGACGTTTGGATTCAACTGGAGACCTTGACACCACCCCTGAAGGACAGAAAGTTGAGTTCTCAGGGTCACCCACTCCCACAGTAGTTGCTGGGCACAAGGGGCCACTCATGTGTGTCCCCCCCACCCTGTAATCCATGAGCACCCGCAGCCCAACTCAATAGCTGGGTTCAAAAAGAGCTGCCCTGCCCTGGCAGGGTGAGGTGAGGCATGGTGGGGAATGTGGACTTGGGTAGAGCAATGCTCCTGTCAGTCCGAGGCCGGGGATATAGCTCAGTGGCACAAGTGCCTACCTGGCAAGCACAAAGTTTGTGAGTTCGATTCCTGGTACGAAAAAAAAAAAAATCCTATCAGGCTAGGCTTGGAGCAGGAGGTCAGGCTCTGGATGGTCCTGCCTGACTGCCAAGAACAAGGGTCAGCCCTTCCCTGGCTAAAGCCTAAAAACTCACCTCTCCCTGACACACTGTTCACAGCCTCTTCTCTGACTCTTCATCCACTATAGGGTGAAGGAGGGGACTAAAGTCCCAGGTTCTTGTTTGGACGCAGGACCACCTGCACGACCTGGGTTGATCTATAACCCTTTCTGAACCCCACCTGCAGGAGGGCTTCTTTTTTTTGTTTTGTTTTGTTTTTGCGGCACCGGAGATTGAACTCACACCCTCTCGCCTGCCAGGGCAGGCACTTACGGCACTGAGCCAAACTCCTGACCCTGGTTTTTCGAGGCAGGGTCGCACTATGTAGCTCAGGCCGGCCTTACGCTCTTCTTGTAGCCCAAGCCGGCCTCGAACTCACAACGCTCCGCCTACCTCAGCCTCCCGAGTGCTGGGATTAAAGGCGTGCTCCACCACGCCCGGCTGCAGGAGGGCTTCTTGTTCCAGCATCTAGAGCAAGGGTACCTGTGAGGGGCTGGAACTTTCTGCCTCTTAGATCCTGAGACCTTGTTTGGGACTCCAGAGGGTGTGCCTGCTGCTAGGGAAACAGCCCAGCCCGCAGGATCCTGTTGAGTAGTGTCTAGGAGAAGGTGGAGGGGAGAGGGGAGTAACGACCTTAAAGTAGGGTGGGAGAATGGAGGCTGAGTCATAGAGCTCAAAAACCTCAGCTCCCCATTTATCTAACCCTGTGACTCAATTAACCTCCGTGGTACAGTAATACAACTTCCCCTAGGTTTTCCTATTTAATGCTCACCACAACCTTTTGCGGAAGCCAGTCAGTTTTGCTCATTTAAAAATATTTATTTATTTATTTATTTATTTGGAGGTGGGATATTGCTCGATTGCTCAAACTGGCCTCGAATTTGCAATCCAGAAGCAACTCACCACACCCGCCAATTCATTCTTTCACTCAGTCATTTATTTCAACAGTATGGAGCACCTGCTAAGAACCTGACAGGTCTAGGTGCTGGGCTTCTGCAGCGCCCAGGCAATTTCCTCACACTTGTGGGGTTTGAAGGGAAGCCGACAGACCGAAGCCTGGGCGTCAGCAAACAAAGTGCACACAGCTCCCCTCCTACAGCTCACCGCCTAGAAGTGGAGACACAATAAAGAAATGAATGAGACACTTTACAAAGCAGACAATGAAAGGCGGAGGGAATAGGATGCACGGCCTGCTTCAGGGTAGTGTGCCAGACAGAGGGGCTTCGGGAGCGCCAGTGCAGGGCCCCAGCTGCAGAACCGATTGCGCGGGGTCCGGATAAACGGGCGTTCTGAGCTGGGCGCTAGTGTTACCTTTATTATCCTGAGTCCTGGCTCCCAGACTCGCCAGCTCTTTGTGTCGGCGTTTTCTTCCCTGGTGCGCGCTCTGGTTGCGGGGCGCAGCCAAGCCGGCTGGGAGGGGGACCCCACGCGCAAGTGTGCTCCCCGACCGGCTCCACCGGGTGCAGGGCGACCACGCGGGGCTTGGCCGCGAACTACATTTCCCACAATGCCGCCCTCGCCGCCATCTCGGCCGGTGGGCGGTGGCTGCCCGGGCTGGCCCTTCAGGTGGGAGGGCTCAGCCGCGTACGGGACATCTTCACGGAGAGTGGGGGACCCCGCTAAGTAGGTCGCAGGCGCCAGGGCAGCTCCTCCCCGCCTTCCCACTGCCCGTCCATGGAGCTGCGTGCACGTGTGTGCCCGCGCAGAGAAGAGCGCTCGCCCCGTGCTAGCCAGGGTTCGGGGCGCCAGAAGTTGGGGTCTCCCAGCTTGCTCCCCGGATCCTCCCCTACACAGTGCCCGCTTCCCCTCCAAACCTAGGTGGCCCCAGCTTGCGGCAAGGAGGATAGAATGAGGCAGAGTTCAAAGAGGATCCCCCAAGGCTGACAGTACCCGTGGTTGGGGAGAGAAGGTTAAATTAGGGGTGCAGAGAGTCGGGCAGGACCCCTTCTCACTAGGCCCTCCCCAGTGCCGCCCCAGAGGCGGGGTGAGAACGAGGGGCCCGAAGCGGGCTGGGCCTTTAAGGGGGTGTGGTCGGGGGCGGAGGAAGGAGCGAGACAGAGAAAGCGGCTTCGGCGGCTTCGGCGGCGGCGGCGGCGGCGGCGGGCGGCGGCCGCGGGGGACAAAGGGCGGGCGGATCGGCGGGGAAGGGAGGGGTGGGGAGGGGCGGGGCGCGGCCAGGCCAGGCCAGGCCCGGGGGCTCCGCATGCTGCAGCTGCCCCCGGGCGCCCCCGCCGCCGCCCGAGCCGCGGAGCCGCGCGGACCCAAGCCCGCGAGCTAGCCGGACCGAACGGCCCGGAGCCGGCCGGCGGGCGTCCGGAGGCGGCGGCGCAGGGAGGGGCCGGACGCGCGCACGTGGCCCCGGCGGCCGCCATGGCGGACAGCGGGCCCGCGGGGGGCGCGGCATTGGCAGCCCCGGCGCCCGGCCCGGGCAGCAGCGGTCCCGGCCCCCGCGTGTACTTTCAGAGCCCCCCGGGGGCCGCGGGTGAGGGCCCGGGCGACGCGGACGACGAGGGCCCGGTGAGACGCCAAGGGAAGGT
This sequence comes from Dasyprocta punctata, assembly GCA_004363535.1. Classification (NCBI taxonomy): domain Eukaryota; kingdom Metazoa; phylum Chordata; class Mammalia; order Rodentia; family Dasyproctidae; genus Dasyprocta; species Dasyprocta punctata. The sequence goes on along the minus strand of RJWM01013084.1, from coordinate 29,242 downwards.
CACCGTCAAGTACGATCGCAAGGAGCTGCGGAAGCGTCTCAACCTGGAGGAGTGGATCCTGGAACAGCTCACGCGCCTCTACGACTGTCAGGTATGTTCCCCACCCCGCGCGATACCCTAAAGTCGGTCCTGTGCCGTCCCGCCCGGGAGCCCCGCAGCCCGCTCGCCTGTCATCGGAGTCAGAGGACGCCCCGCCCGGGCGCACACCGCCCTGCGCTCCGCACCAGCCCCCCGCCCTGTGTGTGCTCTTTCTTATCCCGACTTAAGTCTCTGAGACCCAGCCTCCCTCGTGCCACTCCCCAGGTCAAGCGAGGTGGCCTTGAGGGATACCCTGGCCTTGGCAGGGGGCAGGGCTAGCCAGGGTGGCGGTGGAAGGTGTAACCCGCCTGGAGGCAGCTACCGTGGACCTCGGCTCAATGCGCTGGTGGGGGTACTGTGGAGGGGCTCGATTGTTTTAGTGGGCTAGCCTGGAACTCCATTTTGGTATGTGGGCAGGTTAGCCCGCTCTCTCCGGGCTCTGGTTCTCCACCCCATGACTCCCCACTTGCTCAGATGGTGACTCAGGTCCCGGAAGGCAGGGTGGAGGAGTGGGCTTGCCTGGTGCTGCTTACCCTCGCCTAGCCCTGGAAGGCAACTGGCTCCAAACAGGGTAGCAGCTTCCTGGGGAGGAGGGGTGGTGGGCGTCCCCTTCCTCCCCCAAAGCATAGGCTCTTTGTTCCCCCTTTAGGAGGCATGGGTCCTTCCCCCTGACCCCTCACCCTTCACTTCCTCCTCGCTCCCAGGAAGCTGTGACAGGTGTTTGGGGGAAGGGAGGGGGCTGTGATGAACTGGGACAGCTGGCCCCACCAGCACTTAGTGAGATGGGGGCCCGGATGCGAGGGAGACACATCCACTGGGTGCCCAGCCTAAGGTCCCCAGCCCTGGCTGTCTGGCCTTGTCTGGCACCCCGGGTGCCCACTGGCAGGGACAGGAAGCTCCCCCCACATTGGGCAGTTTGCCTTGGCACGGGCCTGATCTGTTTTCCTTCTCAGAGCAGCTGCCATCGTCTGCTGGGCAGAGGGCCGGTCTGGTCCTGAGACAGGCAGGGACTGAAACCTGCCAGCCCCTCTCACATCTCCTCTTCCAACTCGGGCCCTTGTCTCTCTCCTCCCCCACCCCTGCCCTCACCCCAGGAAGAGGAGATCCCAGAGCTGGAGATTGATGTGGATGAGCTCCTGGACATGGAAAGTGACGATACCCGGGCTGCCAGGGTCAAAGTGAGAGAAGGGCTAGGGGGCAGGGGCGGGCAGTGGGTGGGGTGCCACCAGCAAGCACTGTCCCTTGGGAAAGCAAGACCCGAAACCAGGCTGCCTTTGGTGTGGGTCTGCCAGCTCTGAGACTTGGGGCCTCAACTGCTGCCTCTGGGAACTGGGGCTGATGGTCCTTGCCTAGCAGTGACATCTCTGAAGCCACAGGTGACCCCAGTCCCTTGGAAGTGGTATAGGTGAGCTTTAGGTGTGGACCCCTGGGAACTCACTGTATACTTCTCGCCCCCACCCCCAGGAGCTGCTGGTTGACTGTTACAAACCCACTGAGGTGAGTGATTCCTCCAAAAGGTGGGGTGAAGGGAGCCTGGGCTCCCGTCAGTTTGGGAGCTGATCTCCTAACATCCCCTTCCTGTCTAGGCCTTCATCTCTGGCCTGCTGGACAAGATCCGGGGCATGCAGAAGCTGAGCACACCCCAGAAGAAGTAGGGGTCCCTGACCCAGGTGAACGGTGGCTCCTACAGGACAATCGCTGCCCCCCAGACCTCGTAGCAACAGCAATAACGGGGGATCCTGCAGCCAGGCCTGGTGCCATGAGCAGGGTTCCCCGTGCCCCTGGCCTAGGGGTCTCTTCCCTTGCCCCCTCAGTTTTCCATTTTTGGGGTTTTTTTATTGTTATTAAACTGATGGGACTTTTTGTGTTTTTGTATTGATTCTGCGGCGCGGGCCCTTTAATAAAGCTAGGATATGCCTTTGGAGCAGCTAATCACAGGTTTGGCTGGTCTTTTAGGGTCTTTTAGGCTTCTCTACAACTGCTGCCAGCTCAGCTCCTCCCCAGGTGACCGCAGGCCATTGAGGGCCACATAGCCATGGTGATAGCCCAGTGCTGGCTCCCAGAGAGGCCCTGGAAGTGGCTGGGGAGCAGTGACGCAGACGTCCCACAGTATATTTTATCCTCTCTGGACAAGGGTCGCCATGCCTGTGAGCCAAAACCCAGACACTGCAGTCAGAGGGGAGGCTGGAGCTATGGTTTGGGGGTAGGGGGTGAGGTGCTGGGGATCATATCAGAGGCCTCGTACATGCTAAGCAAGCACTCAAGCCACTGAGTTACACCCTGTCATCTGAAGCTGTGGTCTTAACCTAAGTCTCTCGGCCCACAAAGAAGCACATGCTCACTCCTTGGACTTTTAAGGGTTTTTTTGTGTTTTTTTTTGTTTTGTTTTGAACAGTCTGGTCCCTCATGGGGTCCCCTGCCCCGCCCCTCTGAAGCTGGCTACAGTTCTGACCGGCGCTCGATCTTGAGCAGTTCCACCTCGAACACTAGGGTTGCACCACCTGGAGGGAGAGGTAGGGTCAGACTGGAATCTGGGCTCCAGTGAGAGGCATAGGGTTGCAAGAAAGGGTATTACCTGGGATCTTTGGGGGAGCTCCCCGCTCTCCATATCCTATGAAAAATGCACAAAGAAACAAAGTGAAGCCAGGTGTGGTGGTGCACGCCTGTAATCTAACACTTAGGAGGCTGAGGCAGGAGGACTGCCTGGAGTTTAAGGCCAGCTTGGACTATACAGTGAGACCTTGTCTCAAAACAGAGAAAGAAACAAAGTAAGCTGTGGCCAGACCCCATTCTACCTCAGTGCGAAGGGGTGATCCTTCAGTTTCGAGAGGGCCAGAGTGAAGGATGGGACAGAAATGGGAGGGGATGGCAAAGGTCTGGTGGGACAGCTGCAGCACAGGCACCACAGCTGCGTGCCCCAAGTCTTGCCATGTTCCCGCTGCTAGATGCAGCCAGGCTAGGAAGAGGTAGTAAAGTGAATGGATAAGGTAGTATTCAATGAGGCTGAAGCCACCTTCACCCTTCATATACCCTGAACCCCCTTCCCCCCAGGAAGGGATTCTCACCCAGCTCAGACGGGATTACCAGCTTCCGCTTTTCCCCTTCACACATCCTGCAGGACAACACATGGCTTAGCACACAGCAACACCCAGGCTCCCAGCTCCCCCAGCCCCAGACTTGCCTCCCAGCTCACCTCCTGGACCAGGACCATGCACACCCTGGCCCACTCCCAGACTCACCCCAGCAGCCCCTGGTCCCAGCCCTTGATGACCTGGCCTGTGCCAAGGGAGAAGACAAAGGGCTGGTTCTGGGGCAGGCTGCTGTCAAACTCTGTCCCATCTTCCAGCTTTCCCTGTGGGCCAACGGGAAGACCAATGAGGGTGATGAACCATTCCTGACGCCTCTCATTCATCTTCTCCCCATCAAGCAGGCTCCACAGCACTGATTGCCATACTCCCTGTAGGGTAGAGAGCCTTGGACAGCTCACAGTACACTATCATGCCTGCTGGTACCCACCCTAGAAGTAGATAGTGGCAGCCACTGGAAAATGGCTTAGAAGCAAAAGAGGGGTTCCCCTTCATCACCCACTTGGTTGGGGGGGCAAACCAGGTTCCCAAGTGCTTTCTGGTCTCTAAGACCCACCCACCGCAGCAGCCCCACCCCCTCACCCACCGTGTAGTGCATGTGCAAGACGTCTCCCTTGCGTGATTTGATAGGACAGTGGTCCACCCGCTTCTTGACCCCGATCTGCAGCTTCCGTTTGCCCTCGGACCCCGTGGCAGTGGCCAGGGCACTCAGGCAGATGGTCAATACTGTCAGGACCCAGCTCAGCCTCATGTCTCTGTGGGCACAGATCCCGACCGACCAGCCGGGAGGAGGGTGGGGAGGGCATGGAACACAAGCAGGACCCTGGAAGACTGAACCCCCACCATACCTTGCCTGCCCAGGGGTTCCCCTCATCCCGGGTCACCGCCCTCTCCCCAGGACTCCACGGTCACACTTACCCGTTGAGTGAGAAGGGGGCTTGGCTGAGGACCCCAGCAGCGAGGGGAGGGGGTCAGGGGAGGCCACAGCAGCCAGGGCCCCTCCCCTCTGCTCACCCCCCGACCCTCCCTCCCTTTTGGTCTCCACCTCCGCTCTTCAGTTCCCACCCGTCCCCTTACGCAGAGTCCAGACCCTATCTGGCTGCACAACAGTTGCCCCAACTGGGCGGCCCCACTCACGCCACACCCAGCTGCCCCCTGACCAGCATACCCACACTTCTGCGGCTGCTGCGGGGGGTCGACCCCGAGGCACCCATACATCCCCGCTGGGAGGTTCCGGGGAGCCCCGTTCCTCCGGAGGTACCCCCCAGCCCGGACCCGTGTCTCCGCCCGGGGCACCGCCCCAGCTCTGGGCCCTCGGAGGCCGTCGGGGTACCCAGACTGGTCCTGTGTCGGCTGGCCGCCGAACCCGCTCCACCCACACCACCTCTCCGGGAGGAGTCCTCGGCCGACCGCGTCCCCAGGCACGGCCACCACGGAGACCGCCCCCGCGCGGACGTCCCGGGACATTACTCGGGCTTAGCCCTTCGCTAGGTTCTTTGGTCCCGCCCCCTAAAGAGCGAAGCTCCGCCCCCTTGTCCACAGCCCCGCCCTTGGCAGAACTAGACCCCTTTTCCTGAACCCGAGCTCCGCCGCTCACCGGTTGAAGCCCCGCCTCTAATGCCTGGGTTCCGCCCCACTCTGTCTCCAAACACAAGGCTCCTCCCGCCACCAGTTCCCGCTCCTCCTCCAAGTAACAGGCCCCACCCCCCAGCAGCCCCGGCCCCGCCTCTAGCTGCCGAGCTCCTCCTTCCACCCACACCCGCTCGGAGGTCCCGCCAGCCTTCGTCCCACGTCCCGCCCCGAGTCCCAGGGCTCCGCCCCGTGCAGCGTGAGACCCCTCCCCCTGCGACATCTCTGGACAGCTCCGACCCCAGTTCCGTCTCCTTGTCACCTATCCCCCGTCGGCACCCAGAGCACCGGCCCGCTCCTGCCCGGCCTGATCCAGCCTGGCCTCCTGCACCCCGGCTTCCCCCAGCCCGGGCTGTGGCCCCCGCTCACCTCCTCGCCGCGCCCCCGGAGTCAACCCCGCTCGTGCAGCCGCCTCTGCGCAAGCGCGTTCCCGTCGCTACCGGCCGGGCCACGCCGCCCTCCCTCATTGGACCTTGCGAAACCCGCTGCGGCGCGGCGCGGCTTCTGGCCCCGCCTCCATATGGCCACGTGATTGAGTCACTTCCGCCGGAACTGTACTCTGCGGGGTTGGAGAAAGTGACTTCTCAAAGGGCCAAAGGCACTTCCGGCCAAGGTGACATTCCGGTCAACCAGGCGTGAATTCCCAGGCGGGGTCTTGAGGCGCCATCTTTTGTCGCCCCCAGCATCTCCCACATCCATCCTGCCTGCCCCAGGCTCCATTAGCCGCTGTGGAAAGAGGTGGGTTTGAATTATAGGGCTGTCCCTGGTTGGTTGTGTGACCTTGACCTTATTGCTTCGTGTCTGGTAAACATGTTTGATGACACCCACCCTACAGGTTCCCTGTAAGGCTGAACCAGAGTGTTTCAGGGCCTGGCCTGGAGTGGGAGGCCCTTCCCACCTGTACCCTAGCACCTAGCCCGCCCCTTCCTGGTGCACCCATGGTCAGGTCAGTACTGGTCAGGCTGAGCCCCTTCCTATACCACTTATTTTCAGGAACCTCGGCATCCACCAGTGCCCAATACTGGAGACATCCGTTAACGGATGTGCAAGTTTGTAGTTGAGAGGCAGCTAATCCCATGTTAAGTGTTAGGGAAATAGCCTGAGGCAAGGACCCAGACCAGTTTGCCTTTCTGAGCCTATTTCCTCAGTTCTAAGTGGAGGACACTCATAACTTAGACCTCGGACTTCAAAACTGAGGATAAAGCCATGAGATGTGTGCTTTGTGCAAGTTCATCTGGGAGCTAAGTGGGTGCAGAGGTGTTAGCTATATGCCCCTATGACCATTAAAGCTGAGAAATGATTTCATAGTGGTCAGAGGCGGGCGTGGTGGTGCACGCCTTTAATCCCAGCACTTGGAAGGCTGAGGTAGACGGAGTGTTGTGAGTTCGAGGCCGGCTTGGGCTACAACAAGAGCGCAAGGCCGGTCCGAGCTACATAGTGCGACCCTGCCTTAAAAAACTTGGGCCGGGAATTTGGCTCAATGGCTTAAGCACCTGTCTGGCAGGTGCGAAGTTGTGAGTTTGATCCCCAGTGCCACCAAAAAAAAAAAAAAAAAAAAAGTAGTGGTCAGTATCACTCACTGTCATTGTCTCTTTCCTGGCTTGGGCCCATCCGGATCACAAGCATCCACAAACCCAGCACCTCAGGGAAACCTCCACTAGGATACCCATTTGGGGCTCTGTTCCTGGTTGTGCCTCAGCAGGGCAAAGCACTGATCTCCCGAGGCTGGCCCCCAGCCCTAGGAGCTGAGCATGGGTCAGGCAATTCAGGAGTCTTAATCAAGACAGGGAGCCTAGAGGTGGCAGGGAGGTGCAGGTTGGGAAGACTGTAGGTTGAGGTGACAGGAGATTGTCTCCTACACCAAATTCACTAGCCACAAATCTCTGGTACTTCCCTTTAAGGAAGGCAGGAGTGAGGGGGTTAGAGGGCAGGTGTGTGCTTTAGAATCCCACTACAGGGTGCAAAAAGCAGCAGATGCTAAATGTGCTACCCATAGCCAGGCGTGGTGGCACACGCCTGTAATCCCAGCACTCGGGAGGCTGAGGCAGGAGGATCACTGCGAGTTCGAGAGGAGCCTCGGCTACAAGGTGAGCTCAAGGCCAACTTGAACTTCATAGTGGGACCCTGTCTCAAAAAAATAGGGCTGGGAATTTAGCTCAGTGGCATAAACACCTGTATGGCAGGCTCAAGGTTGTGAGTTCAATCCCCAGTATCAAAAATATAAATAAATACAACACTCGAGAGGCTGAGGTAGGAGGAGTATTGTGAATTCGAGGCCAGCTTGGGCTAAAACGTGAGCGCAAGGCCGGCCTGAGCGACATAGTATGACCCTGTCTCAAAAAACCAGGCTGGGAGTTTAGCTCAGCAGCTTAAGTGCCTGTCCGGCAGGCATGAGGTTGGCAGTTCGGTCCCCGGTGCCACACACACAAATATGTATATATAAATAAATAAATAAATAAATAAATAAATGTGCTATCCAGCAGAGAAAATGGATGGCTTTTTCTACTATGTGAAGACAGACTCAAACTTGTCTGGAGCCCAGTGACCCTGACCCAGCAATCATTTCTTCTCTCCATATGCATATATGGAAACTGAGGCTCAGAAAGGGGTAGCCAGGAATGGTAGCACCTTCCTATAATGCCAGCTGCTTGGAATGCTGAGGCAGGAGGACCACAGGTTTAAGTCCAGCCTGGCCAACTTAGCATGACTGTCTCAAAATAAAAAGGTAGAGTGGTTGCTCAGTAACACAAGGGCCTGGATTCAACCTCAGCACTGAGTGCTTGCTTTTGCTTTGGCAGCACATACACCAAAAAAAAAAAAAAAAAAAAAAAAATCCCAGCACTGAAAAATGAATAAATACAAATTTAAGAGGCTAGAGATGTAGTTCAATGGTAGCACACCCCTGGATTCAATCCCCAGTATCACAAAAAAATAATACAAATTTTTAAAAAAGAAGAGCTGGGAGTGGTATCATACACCTTTAATTCCAGCACTCAGGAGGCTGAGGCAGGAGGATCACCCTGAGTTTGAGGCCAGCCTGGGCTATATAGTGAGTTCAAGGCCAGACTCAACTCTGTAGTGAGTCCCTGTCTTCAAACAAGCAAAAGGCTCTAAGAACCAAGGTCATTCAGTAGATTGGGGTCCTAACACAAGTTCACTGGCCATAGGCAAAACCTTTGTGATAAACAGGGTGCAAGGGTTCACATGTCCACAAATTCCACTGGGGCAGTGGTGAATCCATGATCCAGGCTCTGCCTGGGACCCACTGGGGGACCTTAGGCCTCACTTCCTCCATCAGCGCAGTGAGTGGGTAAGACAAGCTTCGGGTCTAGGAGGCAGTGATCAAACCAGCCAGCCTGGATAGTGACAAACGGTGAGACAGGCAGGGACAGCTCATTCCATCTCTTTTATCAAGGTTGGGGGAATCACAGTTTCCATACCAAAGCCCAAATCCCATTATTTGCAGAGGTGTGAGACCTTCTTAGGGAGGGGAGGTCCCTCACGCTGCCACATCTCCTTCTCGACTCGGTCAGAAGGCAGCCTCGGGAGACGAAGGACAGCAGGACAGTCCTCTGAGAGGCCCAGGTCCTGGAGCAGCTTCCACTAGGACCAAGATCTGGGGTTGGGCTGTTCTCAGGTTCCCCTTTCTTTTCCCATGGAGTCTGACGTATGAGGCAAGTGGCCCCACAGTCTGAAAAGCAATGTGTCACCTTCGCAGCTTCCGGCACCTGCGGAGCGAGGAAGAGATCTGTTCTTGCTGGCTGAGCTCAGCCAAGGCACCTGTTAACTTCTGCCAACCCATCTCTCCTGTCCCTCCCAGGAAGCCCCCGGCCTGGCTCCTATGACATCACCCCATGTGCTGAGGAATACAGCAGTGTTCAGAAACACTGCTGACAAAGGCTTCCAAAGGTTCCAACACATTCCTTGGTCTCTGGGGAGCCCCCGGGGGCAGTGTCTGTCACAAGGGCTCCTGGGAAGGCCCAGTGCTCTGCAAATTTCTATTCTAGCCAGATGTCCCCCACTTCATGGCCCACCACTCAGATGATATCAGGTGCCTCCACCACAGCCCTTTGCATCTCTGCTGCCATCACCTCTCCTGTGCCTGATTCACCCATTCAGATGTGAGCAGCATTTACAGTCCAGGGCGTTTACACCGAGCCCAGTGCCAGCCCAGCACCAGCAGACGCTTGCTAAATGTTTATTCCACACATTCAGCAGCTTCCCCTTCCTGGCCCTCCTCCCACTGGCAGGCTCACCCTGGACCTGCTCCAGGACACAGCTTCAACTGCTTCCCAGACAATGCTGCCACTCCCCCCCCCCACCCCAGTCTACTCACCTGCAGGTGTCTGGGTTGAGCTCTAAGCCCCGCCCTTGGCAACGGAGGAAGCTGCGGCGTCGGCAGCGGCAGTGGCAGGTCCGGGGGTCAGGGCGCTGGCGGCGCTGGCTGCAACGTGGGCAGAGGGGCCTGGGGCTGGAGTGGGATGGGTGATGTCAGCTGGGGAGGGTGCTCCGGGGGCAGGGTCCCAGCCCGGAACAGAGCGGGGCTGGGGGCGGTGATGGGGAGTGGCAGCCCTAGGAGGAGAAGCAACATGTATGGGGAGGGAGGAAGAATCTTTCCAGGAGTTGAGGGCCGGCCAAGGTGCACAGATCTGGGGATCAGAGGAAGATGGGGGGAAGACAGGTGGAGGGAGACACAGGGGAGGGCCCAAAGTTCATGACTCATTTGTGTACCCTCTGGCCCACCCACACATCATATCCTGGGTGCTGGGCCTAGGTTCCAACCCCACTTCGGGGGAAGCCTGAGGGACTCACCTGTCCGGCTTCATAGCACTCTCCCTTTTTTTTGGTCTGAAAAGTAAGAGAGACAGACAAAGACAAAGAGAGGAGAAAGATCAGGAAAGCCAAGCATCCTGCTCTGGCCCCAGATCCCAGGCCTACCTCTGGTTCCACTCTTAGACACCTGGTCCCCACTGTGGGGCACTGCCATGCCCAACACCCCCCACGCCTGGACTCTGTAAGCTCAGAAGCTGGGCCTGGCTGGCACCTGCATTCACACTGGCTGTGTTCTTCGAGGGACATCTCCCCCAGCTGACTGCTTGGGTACCGGATCATGAGGATCTGTGCTCGGGAGAAGAACATGGAGAGACAGTGATGGGGCTGCAGGGCTGGAGAGAGAATGGCTCCTCCAATAGCCAGGGCCCTGGCGGCCAACCGCCAGCCTCCTGCGTGCTGCTCCTTGAGCTGGCCCAGCCCCAGAGCACCACTGTCCCCCCAGCCTGCTTGCCCCACCTGCCCTGGTACCTGCATTCGGACTTGGTGCTGCCCAGTGGGCACGCACTCCAGGCCGTCGTCAGGGCAGCAGCCGCCGCAGCGCTGCACAGTCACGCAGCTGGGCACCAGTTGTTTGGCCACAGTACCCACAAGCTCCATAGTCAAGGGCACCACCACCTCCCGAGGCTGGCAGGTGGCACGCGAATACACATCTATCCATGACACCACTGTGGGCAGACCCATAAGGGTTAAGTCGCCACTGGGTTTTGTGCAGCTGCTCCTCAAACCTGTCCTCCCCAGTCACCCTCCACTGTCCCCTCTTCTGCCCTCTTAACCTGTTTTTTCCCAGCCCTGTTTGTTGAGAACCCAGCGAGCCCTCTGCCCCAACTCATTCCTCTATGAAATGGACAGAAAGAATAGTAGTCTTCATCTTACGGAAGAATCGCGTTTATGCAAGATGACAGACATTCCGAGCCTGGAGTCAGGGCCTCGGGCAAACCCACTTAGTATTGGTTGATGCCAAGTTACTGTATTACCTTTCTTCTGATGGCCAGGGGCATCATGCTGGGAAGCCGGGGCCTGTGGAGAGAAGAGACCTGGACCCCAGGTGCATTCTAGGAGAGGGTGGCCTTGTGGCTACCCCCAGGGCTCTGCCTTGGAATCTGGAGGCTTCACTTCTTCTTTGACATGTTTCCAGATTGCTCTGTACCCAGGACCTCAGTACTAGCTTTACCTGTGGTCTCCTGGCCACTTGGGACCTGCCCTGGCCCAAGACCAGCCAAGCACACTCAGCCAGCGGTGTCAAATCTCCAAGCCTCAGGGCTCGGCTTGCTGGCGGGGGGCGGGTCGCGTACGGGTCAAGTCAAGAGAGGGCCCATTGGGCAGGAACCAGGTCCTGCGGGCCGACGAGGCAGCTCTGCCTAGCCCCGACGGCACCCGAGGGAGAGGGTGGGGCAGGGGAGTGGCCCGAGGCTGGGCTGGAGGGCGGACTCTAAGGGGCACCTCCCTGGGGATGCCGGGTCCCCGGCGGTGTCAGAGCTGGAGGTCGAGGCCGCTGGGCGCCTCCCCACTTCCGCCAACCTTGAGAGGGCACGGCGGGGTGGGCGGGCCGTCGGGCCGCGCGTACCTGGGCGGGGGCCAGCTGCAGGAGCGCGGCGAGCAGCAGGCGGCGGAGCAGGGGACGCATGGTGCCCGCGGGGGCCGCGCACCGGAGGCGCCCGCATTGCCCTAGCCCGGCAGTGCGGGGGGCGGCGGCCCGAGCCCCATCGCGCGGGCTGGGACGCGGCGGGCGGGGACCGGGAGCGGGGGGCGGCTCCTCCGCGGCCCCCTCCCGAGCCCTGAGCGCAGGCAGCGCAGCGCGGCGCGGCGGCTGGAGGAGCCGGGCGGGCTGGCAACGCGCGGTGGCGGACGGCGGGCAGCGGGGACGGCGGGACGGCGGGGCGGAGGGGGGCCGGGCCCGGGCTGGCGGGCGGGCGGCTCATGTGACTCAGACACGCGCTCTCCACCGGGCGCGGGGCGGGGCGGGGCGGAGAGGGGACGCACCGCCCAGGGGGCCGGGCTCCCGGGTGGCCGAGTGGGAGAGCGAGGGGCGAGGCGGGGGGGCACGGGCGCGGGGCCTGAAGGAGCGAGGCGGACAGCAGCTCTGGGAACCGCTTTATTGCAAGTGCCGTGAGGAATGGGCAGGCTGGGGCGTCAGCGAGGCCTGGAGAGCCTTCAGGGGCCGGCGTCAGGGGGCACGAGCCCGGCACCCGGGGAAGCCCCGGAGGGCGGCGGCTGCAACCCCCGGTGCCGCTCCTGCAGGAGCCTCGCTCTGTTGGCCCTGGAGGAGACAGCATCAGAGCAGTCGGGCCAGGGACCCTGGAGGGTGGTGCCAGGGGTGGCAGGGGCAGCACGGAGTGGGGACAGACCTGGCCCGTGCCCGTGTGTCGTTGTAGATGGCAGTGATGATCCGGTCCTTTTCATCCATGAAGCTGCGGTGCATCTGCTCCAACTTCCTGCAAGGGGGTCGCTGCCAAGCGTGAACTTCAGTCCCTGGAGTCCCTGTTGTCCCTCAAGAGCTCCCCTCCTCCACCCTGCTCCAGAGTCTCGCCCAGCTTTCCATCTGCAGGGACCTAGGTCTAGCGATGAGGAGAGGACACGCAGTGGCCTGGGCCTCCCAGGGGCCAGTAGTGTCCCAAGTCCTGGGCTGTCCTGAAGGCTGTGAAGCAGCTCGCATCCTGGAGGTGCACCCTGCCACACACACAAGGCTAGAAAGGGTCCTGTCTCTGTCTCTGTCACTTAATTCGGTGGGCTGCTGGCAGTGTGTGCTAGCTTCTGCCTATCTTTGTTGGTTTTCCAAATCCATATCATAGTATGGATGAGCCAGTAGCAGGGGACACCTGATGGCCACATGAGGACTGTCACTGGGGAGGCTCAGTTATAATACATTTACTTCTTTCCATGACATTACTTGGCTCCAGCCCTCCTGGCAGCCAGCACCAAAGATTTACATTCAAATTATGAGAAACTGAAAATGCCACCATTAGCCCTCCTTGCAGTACCACCTTTACCGAGTAAAGAGGCTCCAAATGCCAGCTCATGCAATCCTAGCTTGAGAGACACGGCATGCAGGTTGTAGCGTGTTGTGGCTGGCTGGCTGACCACACTGGGCTTCCCCCCCGCCACCTCTGCCACCACCCTGGGGAGGACAGGGATGCACCTGAAGGCGATGTAGTGCAGGCCCATTCCTGCAAGCATGAGTAAGAGGCAGTACCCCAGCACCCGCTGATTGTGTTTCCGCTGCTGCCGCTGTGACTCAGGCCCCTGAGACCTCACGCCATGAAACTGGGCCCAGTATTGTTCGTTGGGAGGTGCCCAGGAGCTGCTGGGAGGCAGAGGGGACCACGTGGAGATGAGGCTCTCCAGGAGACTTGGAGTTGGCAGAAGTGGGGACAGGACTGCTGTACCTGTGTGTTTGTCTGGCAGACCTGGGGTAGGCTGTGGTCCCTGGCGATTTCGGGGGGCTGGCTGAACGGAGCTGGCTGTCATAGCTGCGGCGGCTCTCCTCATGGCTGAGCACGTGGTAAGCCTCATTCAGCTCCACGAAGCGGCTGTGCAGGGCTGGGTTCCCAGGGTCTCTGTCAGGGTGCAGCTGGATGGGGCAGGACTCCCCTTATCTCTCTTTCCACGTCCCTTTCCAGGACCCATGCTAACGACATCTACCCACAAGGACCCTATCGCTCTCAGGGGCCTTGTCTGAATAATTCCCCCTGCCCCTTAGACTGGTTGACCCCTCAAGACAGAGCAGCACGAAGCAGACACCTTACCTCTCAGCTCATTTAGACCCCTCCCCCACTGCCAGCCCCCTGCTCTCTCCAAAGGCCTCAGTCCAGGTTTCTGGAGCAGACAGTCAAGTCAAGAAAAGCAAACCTAAACCCGGTATGGCGACGTGTGCCTGTAGTCCCAGCACTTGGGAGGCTGAGGCAGAAGCACTGCTGTGAATTTGAGGCCAGCCTACTTACATAGTGGGTTCAGGACAGTCTTGAACCACGTAGTGAGACCCTGTCTCCTCTAAAGGAATGTAACACCAGCCAGAAACACAGGTCTACTCCTGGGAACTTGGAGTGCACCCCGACCCGGCTCAGATGTCCTCTTCTTTCCTCTCCACCTTGGGGGCACTCATACCTCTTTAGACTTGGTGAAGAAAGCTCGTTTAACTTCTTCCATGCTGGCACTAGGATGCACGCCCAGCAGTTCATAATAATTACTGGGGCCAGACCTGTGGAGAGAGGCCTAAACTTGCAGGGGCTGAGGGCACGCAGAGGGAACCCCCTGCCCTGGCGCTCCTGGCCTCCCTGAGCCATACCCTTCAACTCAGACTCAGGAGCTGAAGCAATTCCAGAGATAGAGCTATCCCCAGATTAGCCCTTCCTTTGGGAGTGTTTTGGGCATTGTCCAGACCAGAATTATTTCTCAAAGTGTAGTTCTCAGACCCTGGCATCACGAACACCTGAAAGCCTTTTTTTTTTTTTTTTTTTTTTTGCGGCACCAGGGATTGAATTTACAACCTCACGTCTGTCAGACAGGCGCTTAAGCCACTGAGCCAAACTCCCGGCCCTAGTTTTTTTGGGTTTGTTTTTTTTTTAAGAGTGTCTTGTTAAAAGCCTGGCGTGGTGGCACACGCCTTTAATCCCAGCACTCTGGAGGCTGAGGTAGGCGGAGCGTTGTGAGTTTGGGGCCGGCTTGGGCTACAACGTGAGCCCAAGGCCGGCCTGAGCTACATAGTGCGACCCTGCCTCAAAAAAACAGGGCCAGTTTAATCCCAGCACTCGGGAGGCTGAGGTAGGCGGAGCGTTGTGAGTTCGAGGCCGGCTTGGGCTACAACGCAAGTACAAGGCCGACCTGAGCTACATAGTGCGACCCTGCCTCATAAAACCAGGGCCGGGAGTTTGGCTCAGTACCTTATGCGCCTGTCTGGCAGGCGCAAGGTTGTGAGTTCAATCCCTGGTGCCGCAAAAAAAAAAAAAAAAAAACAGGGCCGGGAGTTTGGCTCAGCAGCTTAAGCGCCTGTCTGGCAGGTGTGAGGCTTTGAGTTCGATCCCCGGTGCTGCAAAAAAAAAAAAAAAAGTGTCTTGTTGTGTAGTCCGTGTTGGTCTTGAACTCACTATGTAGTCCAGGCTGGCCTTGAACTCGTGGCAATCCTCCTGCCTTAGCTTCCTGAGTCCTGGGATTGCAGGTGGCATGCAGCACCACACCCAGGTGAAAGCTTGCTTAAAACAGATTACCAAACCCTATGGTCTCAGCTACATGGAAAGGTGAGGCAGGAGAAGTGCTTGAGCCCACAAGTTCAAGGCCATCTTGGGCAACACAGCAAGACCCTATGTCAAAAAAAAAAAAAAAAAACTGGGTTCATTGTCACATTCCTGTAATCCCAGCTACTGAGACAGGAGGATCACAAATTCGAGCAATTTAGTAAAATCCTGTCCCATAGAATAAAAAGGAGCTAGATGTACTTTAGTTCCATACCAGAGATTTACCTACTATGCACAAGGCTCTGGGTTTCAATCCCCAGGGCCCAGGAATCTGCATCTTTGTGCTTGTCTTCTCGAATCTCAGTGGGGTACAAGCAGTGATCTTTTTTTTTTTTTTTTTTTTTGCGGTACCGGGGATTGAACTCACAACCTCGCGCCTGCCAGGGCAGGCGCTTAAGGCACTGAGCCAAACTCCCGGCCCTGGTTTTTTGAGGCAGGGTCGCACTATGCAGCTCAGGCCGGCCTTGCACTCGCATTGTAGCCCAAGCCGGCCTCGAACTCACAACGCTCCACCTACCTCATACAAGCAGTGATCTTGACAACCACAGAGTTACAGAAAAAGCATTGGGTTTAAGATTTCTCTGTTTTTTTTTTTTTTTTTAAGCACCGGGGATCGAACTCCCCACCCTAGTTTTTTGAGATAGGGTCACACTATGTAGCTCAGGCTGGCCTTGCACTCGAGTTGTAGCCCAAGCCAGCCTCGAAGTCACAACGTTCCTCCTACCTCAGCCTCCTCCCAAGTGCTGGGATTAAAGGCATGCGCCACCAAATCAGGCTTTTTTTTTTTTTTTTTTTTTTGGTATCAGGGATTGAACTTAACCTCTTGCCTGCCAGGCAGGCACTTAAGCCACTGAGCTAAATCCCCACCCCTTTTTTTGACACAGGGTCTCACTATGCAGTTCAGGCTGGATTTGAACATACTTTGTAGCCCAGGCTGGTCTTGAACTCACAATGATCCTCCTGCTTCAGTCTCTGGAGTGCTGGGATTAAAGGTGTGTGTCACCATGCCCACCTGGCCTCAGATTTCTTTTTTTTTCTTTTTTCTTTTTTTTTTTTTCTTTTGTTGCACCATTGCACCAGGGATTGAACTCACAACCTCACGCCTGCCAGACAGGCGCTCAAGCCACTGAGCCAAACTCCCAGCCCTGTTTTTTTGCTTGTTTGTTTGTTTGTTTTGAGGCAGGGTCACACTGTATAGCTCAGGCCCGCCTTGTGCTCGAGTTGTAGCCCAAGCCAGCCTCGAACTCACAACACTTTTCCTACCTCAGCCTCCCGAGTGCTGGGATTAAAGGCGTGTGCCACCACGCCCAGCTAGGCCTCAGATTTCTGATGTGCCACTTAACTTGTATGCCATTGCCCCCAAACACACACGCTGGAAATTTGAACTCATGGCATTCACACTAACCTCATCTCCAGTTTTTTTTTCCCCCCAGACAGTCGGGCTACATCACTAAATGGCCCAGGCTAGGTTCTAATTTGTAGTCCTCCTGTCTCAGCCTCCCTCCTAGAAGACTAGGATTTCAAGCCTGCACCACCACATCCTGCTGGGGGCGGTGTGT
This sequence comes from Dasyprocta punctata, assembly GCA_004363535.1. NCBI lineage: Eukaryota > Metazoa > Chordata > Mammalia > Rodentia > Dasyproctidae > Dasyprocta > Dasyprocta punctata. The sequence continues at coordinate 12,829 of RJWM01013084.1, read as the reverse complement.
CATCTCTCAATCTCTTAGCTTCGGGGCCCTCAGCGGTGCAGGTGAGCGTTATCTGAGACAGGCCTGTAGGGGACCTGATACTAGAGAGACCGCAGTGATCTTAGCTTGTAGGGCCGGGCCTACAGGGTCAGGATCTCAACAGAAACCCACTCAACAACCCTCCTTGGCGTCCAACTCACCACTGCCCCGCGGCCGCTGAGAGGAGCCGAACTGGAGGACTGTGGGGCCACAGCCGGCACAGGCGCAGGGGGAGCAGGGGCAGTAGGGGCAGTAGGGTCGGCATGGCAGCGGCCAGACAGCTGGGGAAAGGAAGCCACCAAGGTGGGGATGCATTGGGACCAGACCAGGGCAGACTTCAAGCGCTCCGGGGCCCGGGCAGACGGAAGAGGCTTGGCCCGAATTTCTCGCCAAGGAAGCCTGCGGGAGGCCCGGGGTCAGGATCGGGCCCAGACGCTCCGGGGCCTTTCCAGAGTAGCCTCTGAATCTGGACTACCTGCGGGGACGCTACGACCCTCTCCCCAACCCCGATACTGGGGGTACCGGGGAGGAGCCACGGACAAACCCCGCCCCCAGCCCCCACTCACAGACTCCGACTGCGAGATCTCCTGCATTTCCTGTGCCGCTACTGGCCCCGCCTCTGGATTCTCATTGGCTCAGACACCAGGGCCCCGCCCCTGTGCCCGTTGGCCTCGGACACCGCGTCTACCTACAGACTGGGCAGAGCCGGGCTGACCTGCCCTCGGCAAGGCTTTGAGTCCGGCTGCTGCCCCCACCAATCCCTGCGGGTTCCGCGGCACGTTTCACCGTGCTGTTTTCACCCTATAGATGTCCAGGAACCTTACCAGTGCCCGGCGTGGGAGTTCTGGCCCTCACCCACCCCGGCCTCTCCCAACAACCCCTCTCTCTCATGGAAACAGCAGATGCCAATGGAATCCAAGAATAAAGTCCTTTATTGTCCTCAGAGCTGTGGATAGGGCTGGGTGGGGTTCCCAAGGCAACTCAAACGGCACTTCCCTGGACCCGGTTGTACAGGAGGATAGCACCTTTGGCTGAGGGGCAGAGCTCGGCCCACATCTCGGTCTCCTGCAATCTCTGCAGCCTCTGCAGGAAGACAGTGAGATCCAGACATCCAGCCCTTGTCTCCCACTGGGGCTGTGCCCAGAACTCCCTAGGGAGGAGGGACCAGGGCTTCACAGACTCCGCCCTTTCTTTTGGGCAGAGGGGGAGCCTGTGACTGGAGGAAACTCCGGGAGACCTGGGATCCCCTGTCCAACCCAGTCACCCTCTCTGACCAGGCTTCTCCGCATGCCCTAGCCCCAGAGGCCAAGCAAGATGCATCTGTGCTCCCGAACCTGTGCCTCCACAAAGATGATGCCTGTAGACTCGTGGGCCTCAGGTCCCCCACTTAGGTAGTAATTCCTCACCTCCTCAGAAGTCAGGCTGCACCTAGACAAGAACAAGAGGGTGGCTTGGGGGTGTCCACCCTGCAGGATCCCTGTGGAACTCCAGCTGCCTCAGCCCCAGCCCTCACCACCCATCTCCACCAGGACACAGGCTACTGTGCCCCAAAGTTCACTCACTGGACGTAGAACTCCGCACTGGCGCGGCCAGCACTGGTCTCATTGCGGGCAATGCCCAGCAGCAGGGGCTGGCTCAGGGTGAGCAGTGGCAGGTTCACCTAGGGTAGGGGATCCCAACTGTCAGGGCCCACTGCCCACATCCCTGCCCTCTCAGCGAAGACAGTCTATTACCTTACTACCCCTTTGTGGTTTATAGATCAAGTGCCTAGTATCACAATGTCAGATCTTGGGCATGTTCATTTTATCTTTTTTATTTATTTATTTTTTATTTTGTGTTTCTGACACAGGGTCTCCCTATGGAGTTCAAGCTAGCCTTGAACTCACTTTGTAGCCCAGGCTGGCCTTAGATTGGAGGCAATCCTCTTGCCTCAGCCTCCTGACTGCTGGGATTACAGGTGTGCACTGCCACCAGAGGGGGCATGTTCATTTTACAGGTGAGAAAACCAAAAGTATAGAGATTGAACAAATTGCCCAGGGAAATCAATGTAGTAACTGAGACTCCCATTTACTCCACTTTCAACAAACTTGGGCAATAGGCAAGTTTATCCCTATTTACATTGTAAAGAGGCAAATCTATCACTATTTACACTGTAAAGATAAAAAGCCTTAGGGCTAGAATTCCACTTTTTTGTTTGTTTGAGATAGGGTCTTGATCTGTAATTCAAACTGGACTTGAACTCACTGTGTTGACCAGACTGCCCTTGAAATTGAGGCAATCCTCCTGCCTCAGCCTCCAGAGTGCTGAGGCTGCAGGAGGGCACCACCACATCCAGTTTAGAATTCTGCTTTTGAGGATACCCACAAGCAAAGCCAAGCTTTTCCCTCAATGCCATCCAGGTTGCTGCAGAACTCCTACCAGCCCAGACCTATGGAAATCTAGCAAGTTCCACCCCTTCCCTGCATGCCCACCATTCTGTCAGAACCACTCCTCACCTCATCACAGATCTCCTGCAGGACACTGGAGAAGAGCTCTCGAACCACCAGCTCCCCAGGGAGGTCCTGGTGTTGGGGGCTGTCACCAGGGCACAGGGCCTATGAGAGGTCAGGCTCAGCCTCTGCTCTCCGCCTCTTCCCACCCTGTCTTCCCCCTTGCTGGCCCTGGTGGCTTGGGGTAGACACAATGTAAAAATGGTCCCTTAAGCTGGACCCCCCCACCCTTAGCCAGGTGGAGAACCAGAGGTCTAGCTAGTATGGGGCCACACAGGAATCTTCTTCCTCTGCCTAGTCCCTTCCCCACTGGTCTGTTGCAAGTTAGGCCTGCAGCAGGCTTCCAGACAGCAGAGTCCCTTGTCCCCATGTAGCAGTGCATGACTGTGTAGACTGTAGTCAGCTGGCTTATGCCTACTCCTGGGTCAGTCATGCACTGTAGCGGGGAGGCTGCACAGCTGTCCTGAGGGGATTCAGAGAAACACTAGGCCAATTTTCCCTGAGCTGGGAGGGCTTAGAGCTCCCCTGAACTACCTGGGGTTTTGTGCCTTTGTACCCAGCCTGGCATCTCACCTGAGGCTCAGGGTGCCCACCAGGAACATCCACCAGTCCAGGGGCCTCAGCCACCTGCGAAGACCGGCGCAAGAAGACAAGGAAGTTGTCAGCTGTGACTAGTGCAGCGCCCACCCCTAGTGGGTCAGCCAGATAGGCTTGCTTGTTTCCCCAATCAGTAGCTCCCTGCTGTCGCAGCCAGGAGGCTGAGCTGGCCCAGTTGGTGCCCAGGAAGTCTCTGTAAGAAGTCAGGCCCAGGCGCAGGAGCAGCTGTGGTTCAGCAGAGTCAGCGGATGCCAGCGTGGCTGAATGCAGGCGGAACTTAGGGGCATTGAAGAGCCATGGCTGGGTCTGTAGCCGGCTCTCCCAGATGGCTGTGATGGTCTGGTCCCCTCCCGGAAGTGGGTGCCGATCATAGGCTGGGCTCAGCTCCACCCCTACCTGCTCCTGGGGCAGTCCCCCGGCAGGGCACTGCAGCAGAAGGGTCACCTCAGGGTCCATGGTCTGGACAGGGAGGCTCTGGAGAAGGGCACACCGGGCCTGTCAGCGTGCAGGGCACACAGCCATCCTTCGGCCCAGTTCTGCCAGACTCTGCCACAGACCTCCTGAGGGTACCCCCAGCCCTTCCAACCTCCCTGACCCACTCCTGGGGAGTTAGTATCCCATTACCCCAACGACACCCTCAAGCGTCAGCTGGGTGCGGGGGACTCTTGCAGCCAGAAATTCCTGGGACTTCTAAACATCACTACCACCCAGAAGTTCTGGGTCCCCAAAATGTTCCTATCCCCCAAACCTAGGGATTCTGCGGATCACAGACACACAGAGAGGCCCTTCCGAGTCCGGAAGTGCTGAAGCTCCAGTCTCTGCCGGAAATCGAACTCACCCGCAAACTGGGCCCGCAGGCTCCGCCCCTTCTCCCCAAGCGGAAGTACCCGCCCCCTTCTTCCACGCCTTTTTATTGGCAGAGTCACCCGCAAAATGGGCCCTCACGCCCCGCCCGCTCCCCTGACGCAGAAGTGCCCGCCCCTTTCTTCCGTGCCTTTTCATTGGTGGGTGCGGCCTATACTGTCTCCCCCTCCTAAGGCGCTGGGCTCGGCTTCCCTGAACCTGTGGCTGCCGGTGTGACCTAGCGAGTCTCGGCAGCTGGGGTCTTAGTTACCCTGCCTGCACCCGGATTTCGAGGGTGGACTCCGAATGTCATGAGCTGTACCTCCGCCACCCAGCTCTCATGTCCTGAGCCTTTGTGACTTTCCGGGCAGGGTGGGGACATAAAATCTTTAAATCAGTCTCAAATCGCTTCCCGCCCCTTACCCCCCAGGTCTGGAGTATGAACTCCTCTGGAGGAAGGAGCCGGGAGGCAGCAGGGCCCAAGGGTAGAAGGGCTCCCAGACCTCGGGTGCAGGTACGCCTCTCAACCTCAGCCACTTGGGGGAGGACGGGGAGGTTCGGGGGACGACACTCAGAGGCCTGGCTTCCCGCCAGAGCAGGGACTCATGGGTTATTATGGCCCCAGAGACCACAGGGATTCCTCTCCCTCTGCTTGCAGGTCACTCTCGGCTTGGGGTGGGCAGCAGGGCAAGGTCAATTATGGAGACCCAAGCCATCACTGAGTTCTTTGCAGGACCGAGATGTGCAGCTGTCTAAGGCTTTGTCCTACGCTCTCCGTCACGGGGCCTTGAAGCTGGGGCTTCCCATGGGAGCTGGTAAGTGAGGATCTCGATGGCCAGGGAGGAGTGTGGTTGGAACCCAGGAAACCGTACGAACCTGTCTGTGCCCCCTGCACTGTGGCTTCCACCACTGTGCCATGGAGGACACACAGCAGGCACCACACGCAGGAGGACACAGGCCTATCACTGTGGAGGGCACACAGCCACCCAGGTCGGCCCAGTTCTGCCACCCTTCAGCCCAGCGAAGACTGGGCCCAGAGCCCCATATCGTGTCTACTGGGAGACGAAACTGTCTGGGCCAGGCCTGGTGATGTCAAGCCAAGTGGCCCTTCTTGTGGTTTCCTGCCAGTCACGTGGCCTAGTAAACAAGGGTGGGCACCGAGGGAGTCTTGCAGCAAGTGATATTTACTGAATGTCTCCTTTGGGCCAATACCAAGCACGTTACCTGTGTTCCCCTCCCTAAGGCAGCTTCTCTTCCTGTGTAAGTTAAGGAAACAGAGGCCCAGCAAGGGGAGACGTCCTCGAGGCCACACAGATGAAGCTCATCTGATCTGCAGGCCCAGCCTTTGTTCCGGCTGCCTGTGGCTCCCCGTGAACCATGGCCTGGCTGTAGCCTGGCTGTAGCCAGGTCAGCGCCTAAGCACCCGTCTGCCCACAGATGGCTTTGTGCCCCTGCACAGCCTCCTGCAGCTGCCCCAGTTCCGCAGCTTCTCCGCTGAAGATGTGCAGCGCGTGGTGGACGCCAATGAGAAGCAGCGGTTCACCCTGCGGCCAGGAGACCCCAGCATTGGCCCCCTCATCCGGGCTAATCAGGGCCACTCCCTGCAGGTGGGTGCTAAGGGGACCCGTGGGAGAGCCAGGTGGGACCCCTGTCCGCAGAGGAGGTCTCACCACTACCCATTCAACCACCCATCTCAGGTGCCTGATTTGGAGCTGGTGCCCCTCGAGACACCACAGGCCCTGCCCCAGGTGCTGGTCCATGGTACCTTCTGGAAGCACTGGCCATCCATACTGCTCAAGGGCCTGTCATGCCAGGGAAGGACGCACATTCACTTGGCCCCAGGACTCCCTGGGGATCCTGGTGTCATCAGTGGTCAGTGACCCCACTACCCATTTATTCCCACCCACTCTGACCTCTCGGATCCCCGCTAAGGGTCACAGCCTCCCCTGTCTGAGGCAGCCCCCTGGCCTTGCACAGCAGTGCGGTCTCTGTGCTCCTCACCTTAGGATGACTCTGTCCAGGTTTGCTAATTGCCCCCAGGTCCCCTAGGCCCCAGCTCCACTTGTCCCTGCAGAGGTCCTCTAGGTCCCAGCTCCACTTGTCCCTGCAGGCATGCGCCCGAACTGTGAAGTGGCTGTATTCATCAACGGACCCCTGGCCCTGGCAGGTGGGTGTTGTCATCAAAGGCACTACTGGCCCACTGCTGAGGGGCAATGCGTCACATTGCTAGCTCTGTCAGCAGATGGGATCCCCTTCTTCCGCTCTGCCAATGGGGTGATCCTGACTCCAGGGGATGCCGATGGCTTCCTGCTCCCCAAGTACTTCAAGGAGGCCCTGCAGCTGCGGCCTGCCAGTGAGACCCCCACCCCACCCCGCGCCTGTGCCCTCTGCCCTCACCTCTCTCCCATGCCTTCCCTGGGTGACGGGGTCTCCCTGTCTCTAAGCAACTCCCATCATTACCTCAGGAAAGCCTCTCTCTTTGACTGGTGCGGAAGATGCAGTGTCCTAGTGGCCCCACGCATAGCCCCAGATGAAGGATGATGAAACAATAAAATATTTATTAAAAATTTTTTTTGAAGTAACACGAAAAGAACTCCAGTTTCAAACTAGGACTTCTCATGCTCTGCCTACCTCTGGTCCCCCTCGTGTGCTCAGGGAGCTGTGCCACACATAGGACAGGGGTGGTGGCCTTGGCCAGCCACACAGGGAAAGCGGGCCACGTACCAGCTCAGGCCCACCCCACCCCCAGCCTGCACGATGGCGGAGTCTGGTCTGGCCATGGACCTGGTCTGCCAGTGACAGCAGGTGAAAGTGCCCAGCTTGGAGTGCGCCAGGAGTGGGGGTGGAGCAGTGAGTCCCAGCGGGCACAGGAGTGGCTGTGGCCAGTGGTGAGCGTGGCGTGGGTAGTCACACTGCCCTTAGAAGGCCTCGTGGCCACCTGTGAGCTGCAAGAAGAGGTCCTCGTTCTGCTCCTCCCCGTGGGCCCGCTCCCGCGTGGACAGGAAAATGTAGCCCCCGATGTACTCATGCACAATTCGACAGCTGGCAGACACACAGCTGAAGGCCACATTGATGTGCTCGTCAAACTCGATGGCCACCTACGGGGCGGGCAGTCAGAGGTGCCAGCGGGCAGGAGGGATAAGGGCAAAGCCTCCACCATCTGTCCCCTGTCCCTCTCTCCCTCGCTGCGGGCCCACCTGCCGGATGTCCCAGTTGACATTCCACTGGCGCATGTTACTGAAGCGCCAGGTCTTGACCACGTCACCCACAGCCAGGTCGATTCGGATCAGTCGGTTGTTGGCGATACCCAGGATTTCATCCTTCTTGCTGCCCTTGAACCTGATTGAGTGTGGAAGGGGGACATATGAGGAGGGGCTCCCCCTGCATGGCCCTCGAGCCCGCCCGGACAGCGTGGCACAATGTGATGGGGCTGGACAGGGTTCTGCCCGCCCGCTGCGTGACCCTGAGTGACATGTTTCCGTTCTCTAGGGCTTGAGTTCCTCAGCTGGAAAATGGGGGTTACTTGACAGATTCAGTTCACAGCACTGAAATGCGAATAATAGTGTGTATATCGTCGTCATTGTCCGTCACCTTTGCGAGTTTGGGAAAGGAATAAACAGGGCCACCCTCTATAATGGCGTCTCAGGGTAGCTGTGTCCCGCAGAACAGTAATGGAGGCCCAGAGAGGAAAGGGTTCGCAGCAGAGCCTGAACAGACTGCGTCTCCTGCCTTCCCGGCCCGAGCTCCACCTCTTGGGTGTTCAAGGGGCCTGCCTGGGGTGGTGCGTGGGACAGTGGGTGCAGGTTAGGGCAATGCATGGCTGGACTGGGGCTTTTACCTGACCATAAAGTAAGAGATGCCAAAATCGGGCAAGGACTGCCAGGCCTGGATGAAACGCAGCTGGGCCTCGGTCAGCGAGAGCTGGGCCACATTCTGGTGGGCTTCCAGGATCCTGGGGGTGAGCTGTGGGACCACACGGCGAGGGCTGGTGAGTGTTCCCCTCCCTCAAAATCCCTGAGAGCCCTTCCTGCTCCTGTCGGTAGACAGGATGCTGAGCCTGGGAAAGGGCCAGCGCCCCACAGAGCCGCCAAAGTACAACCTCTGACTGCTCAGCAGACGCGGGCTGAGCCAGGCCCTGAGTGGACAGGAGCCCTCGGGTCACGACCCTTTCAGAGGCCTGGGAGAGGAAGCGAGTGCTCAAGCAGCTTTCTCCTGAGAGACTCTCGGGGTCAAAGGCAGCCAGGAGAACGGCGTGGTCTTTCCTACCCTCCATCTGCTCTGGTACCTGCTTGGCCTTGAACTTCCGCTGGAAGCGGGGGGCGACAAGGCCATAGGGGTTGAGGCCCTCAGCAGAGGCTTCTGGGCCCTGGGTGTGGTTGCCTGAGCCCCCGCCGCCTGCCTGCTGCAGGCTGAGGAAGGCCAGGATGGCCTGCACCTCGCTGGCGTAGCTGCTGTCCGCCATGGTGCGGCCCTTGGAGGCCAGTCGGCAGCCGGCCATCCACTGGGCATACTGCTGCTCCTGGAGGGGACACAGACGACGGTGAGGAGCCAGCCGGGCTCTGCCCCCACCCACCTCTGTCCTGAGTGCCGCTCCAACCCTAGCCCCAGTCTTGCCCCCTCCCCGCCAGCCTCACGCACATCCTGGCACCGCAGGTAGATCTCACTCATGCCCTCGGGGGAGGGCACTAGGAGCTTGATACAGAACTTCTGGCTGGAGACGTTGACATCCGGGACCACCTCGCAGCCTGCAGGGATAAGGGGTGGCTGGGGGGTCTTGGAGGGGGAGGCCTGCCTGGGAGGGCTCGGCGTGAAAGCCAGCCCTGAACTGTCGCCTCCCCACACAGATCATCTTCCTTGCTTCCCAGGGGAGACCAAGGCAAGGTAGGCAAAGAAGTCCCGCCACCCCCTGCTCTTTTTTTTTTTTTTTTTTTTTTTTTGTACCAGGGATCCAACTCACAACCTTGCACCTGCCAGGCAGGAGCTTAGGCCACTGAGCTAAATCCCTGGCCCTATTTTTTGAGACAGGGTCTCACTATGTGGTTCAGGCTGGCCTTGAACTCACTTTGTAGCCCAGGCTGGTCTCAAACTCACAGTGATCCTCCTGCCTCAACCTCCCGAGTGCTGGGATTACAGGCGTGCACCACCACACCCACTTTAGCCCCTGCTCTTGCCCCCTCACCCTTGAGGTTGAGCTGCTGAATGGGGTCCCCCGGGGCCTCGTCCTGGCTCTTGTAGTAGGACAGTGTGGTCTCTTTGAACACCACCCAGTACTGCCGGTAGCCCTTCAGAGTCAGCTTCCGGGGCCTGAGAGCGAGCAGGGTGTGAACGGCCACCCCCACCCGTGGCAGCCTCCCCACCGGATGGCCGGACTCACCGGAAGATTCGGAGGTGGGCCTTGAGCTCTGGGATGGTGGTGAGGCTGTCCTGGGGGAGGAGAGGAGTCAGAGGGGCCCGGGGCCCCTGGGGCCTGACCCCCCAGCCCGAGCCCCCTCACCAGCACGTCCGTGGGCGCTGAGCCCTCCAGCTTCACTTCCAGGTTGTTCAGGGCCGCATCCAGGTCGTCCACCCCCGGGTCCGTGCCGGCCACTTCGCCGGCCTCCCCACTCTGCGACAGCTTGTTGATGTGGTACTGGGGGCGCATGGCCAGGGAGCGCTGAGTCCCGCTGCCCAGTGGTGGCCCCAGGCGGGGTGTCCCTGCAGGTGGGCCCTGTCCAGAAGGCTCTTCCTACCCAAGGCCCGCGCCCCGGCCACCCCGGCCACCCAGACACCTGCAGGGCCGCGAACATCATCATCTCCGCCTCGGTGCAGTCGATCTCCTCCAGCAGCAGGTCCCAGCGCGCCTGCTCGTACAGCTGCATCAGCCGCACCTGGTCGGCCTGCGGTGGGCGGGGAGCCAGTGGCTCAGACGCCAAGGGGCCTGTGCACCCCGGCGGCCTCCAGGGCACCCCCCCTCTGCCTGGGGTGCAGATGCTTGGCAGATGTCTAAGTTGGAAGTCGAGCGACCTCAGCACCCAGATAACAAATAGCTCCCCCAGCCAGCGCCCTCGTTCTTCAGTCAAGGGCAAGGCTGGCATGAGGAGGCGACTGAACGGAGACCCAAAGGGTGACAGTGGGAAGACTGAAGGAAGCTGATTCTAGCAAGAAGGATCAGAAGGGCAAAGCACACAAGGAAGTCCTGGTACCCACGGAAGCCACCCTCGGAGGACCACTCAAACTGAGAGCCAAGAAATCAAGCAATAACAAATGCTGAAAGACGTCCTCTCTCAGCGACACATGCATAGCCACATGCATGCTGCACAACTCGTAATCACTAAATCTTAAAATCCATTCATCTGTTGATTAACAGATGAATGGATGAAGAAATCGTGGCATTTACACACATTGGAATATTACACGACCATGAAGAAGAATAAACTTGAGTCATTCATAGGAAAATGAATACACCTCAAGAGCACAATGTTAAATGAAACGAAACAATTTAAATACCACATGATTTCATTTATATGGGGCAGGGGATTTATCCCAGCAGCACAAGCACCTGCCCAACAAGTGTGAGGTCGTGAGTTTGATCCCAGTACCAAAAAAGAAAAGAAAAGAAACACAAAATATAAGTAATTTGTAGAACAAAATAAAAGACAGACAATAAGAAACAGAGAGATAGATCATTTGCAAATGGGAAGGGGACCAAGAGACGGAAGGAGGGGGAGAGAGCGGAGGGAAAGGAGAAGCAAAGAGAACTAAGATGGGCTTTGTGTATGTATCAACTCCCACAAGGGATGTGATCATTATATATGTGCTACAAACATATCCTCAAAAAAGTAAGGACCAGGGATCTAGCTCAGCTACACAGTGCCTGCCTGGCAAGGTCGTGAGTCCAATTCCCAGTACCAAAAATAAATAAATAAATAAATAAACAAGAAATGCAAACCCAAGCAAGACACCTGTCATCCTAGCATTCTGGGAAGCTGAGGTAGGAGGATCTTAAATTAGAGCCCAACCTGGAAAATTCAACAACTTAGCAAGACTCTGTCTCAAAATAAAAAACAAAGAGGCTGGGGATGAACTTCAGTGTTTCCTGACCTGATTTCTAGTACTACACACGCGCATGCACACACACACACACACACACACACACAAAAGAGAAGATCTAAAAGGGGCATCCCCCTCCCCAGCAACCTGAAGCAAGGTCACCCGTGCTGCACCGAGCATAACCTGAAGCTCCCCGTGGGACTGCTGCGGTGGAGGGAGCCCTGCAGCGGCACCCCAAGTGCCGCCGGGAGAGCAGGCAGTGCAAGCCGGATGGGTGGAGTAGAAGCCGGCATTCAGCAGGGACAGCCACCCGGGCCGTCCCCGTGGGTCACCCAGACACAGGCAGGGAGCCTCCAGCCTCAGCCCCGACCCATCCCCACCCAGAGCCACCAAGATGCCACCTGTGCTCACTCGTCAGGCTTTCCAGCAGCCGCTTGGAGCCTGGCGTCCAAACGCGACTGGTCAGCAAGCATGGCCCACAGCTGAGGACAGCTGCCGGCCTGGACTACAGAGACCGAGGTGAACGTGGGAGACACAGAGTTCCGAGGAGACAAAGATCCAGTAGGGAACCAAAAAACAGAAACAAAACTCCTCAAACACGAATCAAAACTCTCCTAGATAAAATTCCACACTTAGAAATCAAAACCAGATTTTCTTTTTCAGTATTGGGGACTGAAGCCTTGCACTAAGCTACATCCCGGCACTTTTTATTTGGAGACTGGGTCTTGCTAAATTGTTCAGACTGGCTTCAAACTTGGGATCTTCCTGCCTCGGCCTCCCAAGTGGCAGGGATTACAGGTGTGTACCACCATGGCTGGCCAGGATGATTTTGTTTTGTTTGGCTTTGGTTTTGTTTTTTTTGAGATGGGTTCTTGTGGTGTAGTTTAGGCCTCAAACTTGCAGTGATCCTCCAGCCTCAGCCTCCCAAGTGCTGGGATTACAGGCATGCACCACCATACCCTGCTCTTAATTGTGTTTTTGAGAGGTTTAGCTATGCTCAGTAGTTCAGCTTGGCCTCAAACTCATGGGATCCTTCTGCCTTTGCTACCCACAATGCTGGGATTACAGGTGTGCCCACCGCACCTGGCAAGTTTCTTTCTTTCTTTCTTCCTATTGTTTGTTTCGTTTGGTGCAGTTTGGTTTGATTCGGTACTGGGATTTGAACTCATGACCTCAGGCTTGTCAGACACTCTCTTCTTTGTTTTTTTTGGTACCAGGGATCAAACTCACAACCTTACATCTGCCAGGCAGGCACTTAAACCACTGAGCTAAATCCCTGGCCCTATTTTTTGAGACAGGGTCTCATTATGCAGTTCAGGCTGGCCTTGAACTCACCTTGTAACCCAGGCTGGTCTTGAACTCGCAACAATCTTCCTGCCTCAGCCTCCCAAGTGCTGGGATTACAGGCATGTGCCACCATGCCTGGCTTTATTTTTTTGAGACAGGGTCTTGCTATGAGTTCAGGTTGGTCTTGAACTTGCTTATGTAGCCTAGACTGGCCTCAAACTCATGAAAATCCTCCTGCCTCAGCCTCCCGAGTGCTGGAATTACAGGCATGTGCTAACACACCCAGCTGAGTTTCATTTTAAAGCTACTAAAGACAGAAATGAAAAATAAGAAATATTGATTGAATTGTATTGAAATTAGACATGCCCAGGCCTAGTGCCATACATCCGTTATCCCAGCACTTGGGAGACAGAGGCAGGAGGATCACCGTGCATTTGAGGCCAGTCTGGGCAATTTAATGAGCCCCCTGTCTCAAAATGAAAAAGGGCTGGGAATACAGCTCAGTGGTATAAGGTCCTGGCTTCAGTCCCTAGTACTGAAAGAGAGAGGGAAGAGGAAGGGAAGGA
>RJWM01013083.1:0-54453 GCA_004363535.1 Dasyprocta punctata | reverse complement strand
GCTTGCCAGGCAGGCTTACACCACTGAACTAAATCCCCAGTCAATCCCAGCACTCTCAGGAGACTGAGGCAGGAGGATGGCAAAATTGAGCCCAATTCAGGTAACTTAGTGTCTTAATGAGACCCTGTCTCAAAATAAAAACTGCAGGTCAGTGTGCTGGATCCTAACTGTTCAAAGCAAAACAAAAACAAACAAAAAAGCCAGGCGTGGTGGCACAGGCCTTTAATCCCAGCACTCGGGAGGCTGAGGTAGGAGGAGCGTTGTGAGTTCGAGGCCAGCTTGGGCTACAAACGTGAGTGCAAGGCCAGCCTGAGCTACATTGTGTGACTCTGCCTCAAAAAACCAGGGCTGGGAGTTTGGCTCAGTGGCTTAAGCGCTGGCCCTGGCAGGTGCAAGGTTGTGAGTTCGATCCCCAGTGACGCGAAAGGAAAAAAAAACACAACAAAAAAGCACCAAAACAGCAACAACAAAAAGAACCCAAACTTCAAAGCCAAATGTGACCTACTGCCACATACTTGCCTCTAAGCTTAAGTTGATCATGTGACATAGTTCTAGCTGACTTTATCACCACTACCACCTACAAATGACTGGTGTCTCAGAGTCCTTATTTCAAATTCCCAGGGTGGGAAATCTAGCTTGAGTCACCTGTGAATTGTGTCATGCACACTACTACCATGGAAGGTCGGAAACAGACCAAGACACAAATGGAAAAGGTGTTAGTGGCAACATTATTTTGACAAAGTTTACCTTCCAGAATATCCTTTAAAGAACTACCCTCTGAAGTATTCTGTGTTACAGATATTAAGACGTGGTATGATTAGAAGACATTGAAAATGATGTGACAATGTGAAATCAGATTCTGAGTCTGGTGTTATCTTTCTTATAAAAGAGAATACCTTGATTTAGCATTTTCTTTTTCTTGAGACGGGGTCTTGTTCTATAGTACAGACTAGCACTGAACTCACTATGTAGCCTAGACTGGCCTTGAACTCATGGTAATTCTTCTGCCTTAGCCTCTGAAATGTTGAGATTACAGGCATGCGCCACCATGCCAAGCTAGCATTTTTTTTTTTTTCTGGCCCTGGGGCTTGAACTCACAACCTCACACCTATCAGACAGGCGCTTAAGCCATTGAGCAAACTCCCAGCCCTAGTTTTTTGAGGCAGGGTTGCACTATGTAGCTCAGACTGGCCTTGCGCTCATGTTGTAGCCCAAGCTGGCCTCGAACTCACAACGCTCCTCCTACCTCGGCCTCCCGAGTGCTGGAATTAAAGGCATGCACCACCACGCCTGGCCCAGATAGCATTTCGTATGGTACATATACTTTATCTTTTCCTGAAGATCCTGTAAATCATATTTGACAATATCTGTGCCTACTTACCAACTCATCTTATCACTGTAAATACAGAAATGACCTCTCAGGGCGGCCAAAGCAGCACGCGTGGAATACAGATGGAAACCAATGAGAATCCCACAGGAATTGCAGAATAACTGGTTATAAGTGCTGGGAGGGAAAGCAGAATAAGGGTAAGAAACAAAATCAGAGAACAAATAAAAGTAACCAGTCTATGGAAGTATTTCTATTACCTAAAATACAAGAGAAAACTCTACTATAACAGGAATGAAAATGAAATAATGCTACATAGGTTAGCCTTAGGTTTTAATATTATTACACCTTAAATTATAGGAACCTTCATGAAGTGTGGCCATAAAAGCAATAGTGATAGCCGGGCATGGTGGTACATGCCTTTAATCGCAGCACTTGGGAGGCTGAGGCAGGAAGATTATTGTGAGTTCGAGACCAGCTTGGGCTACAAAGTGAGTTCAAGGCCAGGCTGAACTGCATAGTGAGACCCTGTTTCAAAAAATAGGGCCGGGGATTTAGCTCAGTGGCCTAAGCACCTGCCTGGCAGGTACAAGGTTGTGAGTTCAACCCCCGGTACCAAAAAGAAAAAAGAAAAGAAAACAAAAAACCCACAATCATGATGTACAGCTGTCATTTAAGTAGTGAAAATAATTTACCACTGGGGCAGAAAACAGCTAACTAATCAGACTAACACTGAATATCTTTAAAGCAAATCACTATGTTTTAAATCACTAGCATATCAATTTACAGTTGATGCAAAATAATCAAGTTGACTGGGGGACTTACACAAAAATTTATTAATAAAACTCAAATCTGCATTTTTTTGCAGATATTTAAAAAAATTTTTGTTTGTTTTTTTGAGACAGAATTCCACTATATCCAGGCTGGTCTTGAACTCACTATGTACCCCAGACTAGCCTTGACCTCATAGTGATCTTTCTGCCTCAGCCTCCGGCGTGCTGAGATTATAGGTGCACGCCACATATCCAGCATATTTTAAAAATTAACTGAAAAAAAAATACCCTGCAAAAATACTAAATGAGAGCTGGGCATGGTGGTGCACGCCTTTAATCCTAGCACTCGGGAGGCTGAGGTAGGAGAAGCGTTCTGAGTTGGAGGCCGGCTTGGGCTACAACGCAAGCGCAAGGCCAGCCTGAGCTACACAGTGCAACCCTGCCTCATAAAACCAGGGCCGGGAGTTTGGCTCAGTGGCTCACACGCCTGTCAGGCAGACGCGAGGTTGTGAGTTCAATCCCCGGTGCTGCAAAAACCAACAACAATAACAAAAAAAACCAAAACACTAAATGAGAAAGGGAAAAAGAAATCCCATTACCCTGATAAGCAATGTATTTTCTTTTATCATCTAAAAATATTACTAAATGAGCAGTCAAATGTTGATTTTAGTTCCTATACTACTTTGGCAAGACACAGTATATATATATATATATGGCATACCCAAGTATTACAAAGAAATATTTTAAGCAAAACTTTTTCAAAGCCAGGTGTGATGTCACACACCTGTAACCCTACTATTTGGGTGCCTGAGGCAGGATGATCTCCATCAATTCAAAGCCATCCAGTTCAAGGCCAACCTGAACTACATAGGTTAGACCCTGTCTCAAAAAAAGAAAAAGACAGAAAGAAAGAAAAACTTTCACCATGCATGTACTGAAAGTAGTTTGGAGAGGAGGAGACTGAATTCAAGGCCTTCACACTGAGCTACACACACCCCCTGCCACTTTTTTTTTGGGGGGGGGTACTGAGAATCGAACTCAGTATCTCACACTTGCCAGGCAGCTGCTGTGCCACTGAGCAATATCCCCAGCCCCCAGCCACATTTTTATTTTATTTGGACAGTGTCTCACTAAGCTGCCTAGATGGGATTCAAAGTTGGCGATCCTCCTGCCTTAGCCTTCAGAGTGATGAAATTATAGGCATTTGCCACCATGCCTGGCTCTGAAAGCAATTTTAAAGTGGTTTGATAAAGGAAAAACTTATTTACATAACATATACTATGTAGCAAAATTCTATTAATAAAAGTATCTGTCATGTATGGTGGTGTATATGTGTAATATGGGAAGCACTCTGGAAGCTGAGGCAGGAGGATCACAAGTTCAAGCCCCATTTGGGGAACTCAGCAATTTAGCAACATTCTCACCTAAAATATAAACTTAAAAAAAAAAAAAAGCGAGGGGGCTGTCATAAGTTCAAGGCCACCTGGGCTACACAGTGAGTTCAAGGCCAGCTGGGGCTAATTAGCAAGACCCTGTCTCAAACACCAAAAAAAGAGCTGGAGATGGTCAGCTCAATCCCTAGTACTGTTAAAAAAAACCCAGAAAACAAAAAAACTATAAAAACTATACAGTTTAAAAGAAACATATTCATGTCCTTGGATATTAAAACAGAACAAGCAAAAAAAAAAAAAAACAAAAAAACAAAAACCTCACACTAAATGAAGTCCCACACCACATATGTAGCATTTTTTTTCCTTTTTTTTTATTCTTATGGGTAACCAAAAAGCAAGACATGAAATAATGTTACATTAATTAGTTCAAAGCATAGTACTCATAGACAAGTTCTAGAATAGAAACTAACATAAGGCACAGAAAAAACCGTAACATTATGCTTATAAACAGTATAAAACAAATATTTCATTGAATATTAGTACACAATAAGGAAAAAGATGACAATTTTTTTTTTTTTTTGGCACCGGAAATTGAACTCACAACCTCACACCTGCCAGACAGGCGCTTAAGCCACTGAGCTAAACTCCCGGCCCTATTTTTTTGAGGCAGGGTCGCACTATGTAGCTCAGACCAGCCTTGCACTCGCGTTGTAGCCCAAGCCAGCCTTGAACTCACAACGCTCCGTCTACCTCAGCCTCCCGAGTGCTAGGATTAAAGGTGTGCGCCACCACGCCTGGCTAAGATGATAAATTTTGAGAGTACAGTAATACTTCTGTAGCTACAAAACTACAGTTTATGAGAAAAAGTAATTCCCACAGTCTGCCTCTGAACACTTGTGTGCTCCTGAGTAGGGCTTCTTCTTTGTTAAATAACTGAGCACAGTAGACAGTAAGTCCCTGACAGTCCTTGGTGAGGTGTTCTGGTTGCCTGGCTCAAACCTGAAGGGTTAGGATTTTCAGCTCTCTGGTTCTTTAATTAGTGCACTGGGACCCTGGAGGATTTAACAGGAATAAAATACTTCAATACACCAGTGTCTCCACTTCCTCATCTGTAGAACAAAGTCAACTAGATAAAGGTGGTTTCTGTTTTTGTTTATCCTTCGAGGTACTGGGGACTGAACCCAGGGCCTTCACACTAAGCAATATTCCCATCCCTTTTTCTTTAGTGTCTACTTTGAGACAGGCTATCAGTAAGACCCTGAGTTCCCTGGAGTGGGCTCAAACTTGCAATCCCCTGCTTCAGCCTCCAAAAGTGCTGATTTCAGGTGTGCGCCACTATGCCCAATTGGGTTATATCTTTCAAAAAGAAAAAAGTTTCTATCCGATACAGATTCTCCCAAAAATTACTTATGAATGGAATGATATAATTTAAGGGATCTGCTTCAAACACAAGGCTGAAGGGAATTATGATCATAGATGAAACAAGATTGGCCATAAATTGATAAATGTCCTAGTTTAGCAATACTGTATAGTTTCAGATACTCTTCTTGTGTTTGAATTTGCCATAACAATTAAAAAAGAATACATTTTACTTATCATCAACATAAGGAAAATTTCATTTAAGTAAACATTCTGTTGAGCACAATTGAAGTTCAGGGTAACAAGGTTGTTTTCTTTTTTTTTTGAGACAGGGTCTCGATATGCAGTTCAGACTAGCCTTGAACTTGCTTTGTAGCGCAGGCTGGTCTCGAACTCACAACGACCCTCCTGCCTCAGCCTCCTGAGTGCTGGGATTACAGGCATGTGCCACCATGCCTGGTGGCAAGGTTATTTTCAAATGCCATTACTATTCTCTTCCTCAGTGGGTACCTGTAAGACAGGTAAGGTTGGCATTTTTGATTTCTAGTTTTCAAGGCTGATTCTTTCCCGTTTAGGACTTCTTTTCAGGGAAAAGGGGGAATACAAATTTTTTTTTTTTTTTTTTTTTGCGGCACCGGGGATTGAACTCACAACCTCGCGCCTGCCAGGGCAGGCGCTTAAGGCACTGAGCCAAACTCCCAGCCCTGGTTTTTTTGAGGCAGGGTCGCACTATGTAGCTCAGGCCGGCCTTGCGCTCAGGTTGTAGCCCAAGCCGACCTCGAACTCACAACGCTCCGCCTACCTCAGCCTCCCGAGTGCTGGGATTAAAGGCGTGCGCCACCACGCCCGGCTTGGGAATACAAATTTAACGTTTTCGTTTTATTAATGCATCAAGAACAGGAGTCAAATAGGTTTAAGATGCAGCCTATTATTCAAACATATTTTATGTCAGCAATAAAGTTTTCTTCTACTGCAATACCGTTAACAATCCGTTTCCCACACTCCCAGGACTCACAGAATAGAGCTCCATCTGAGTTCTTGACAAATACAGTACCTGCACTTGAGCAAACCCTCGATGCCAACTAGAAAAGGGTCTTCCAACACGACGTTTTTTGTGACTTCTAGGAAGACAAATACAGGTCAAATATGTAACTCTAAGGTTCTTAAAAAGGAAACCCTCCTGTCCAGACACACACGGAGCAAAGAAGATGAAAAAAAAGGGGTGTGGCTCAGCTAGAGCGCTTTACCAGAGGGCGCGAGGCCTAGGGTTCGATTCCCGATACCGAAAACAAGCAAAACCTAAAACGAAACACTTTCCTGCTTTCCTTGGGCAAAGTTTGATCTTCCGAACCCTCATCTCGTCTCCTCACCAAGCTAGTTCCCCGTCAGCAGGTGGCCCGCCTCCACCTCCGTAGCGCTGCCCACTCACTGGAGAAGACCACGGCCCCGAGGGTCCTCGACAGATTCCAGGCGAGGTGCACCGAGTCGCCGATCACGGCGCGGCACTGCGCGCACTGGAACACGGCGCACCTCTCGGGCTGCAGCCACGACGGCAGTCTCGGGCCAGTGGGCTGCTCGCCCCTCCACAGTCCCGTGGGGGCGACCGGCGAGGACCCTTCCACCACCTGCGTATCCCACTCCATGGAAGTCGTCGAGCATGGCTCACTGATCGTCTCCTCGGCGGCATCGCGAAAGCTGCCCGGGAAATGCATGGTAGAAGGTAACCTACACCTCCTCGGCTGAGCCGCCATCTTCCTGGCTGTTGGCGCCGGGGTTTCAAACTTGCATCAGGCCCCGCCCCGAAGCGCCTCTTGAGTCTTCATTGACCAACATAACCCATAGGCGTTCCAGCGCGGTCTTTTCCTAGATTAGCTGCGCTCCTTTCGGCGCCTGCGTAGTGAGGTGTAAGTGAGTGGGTGGGTGGGAGAAAACAATCCTCCGGGTGTCGGATACCGTCCTTTCTATTGGCCAGCGTCGGAAACCCCGCCTTTCAGTCATTTTTAACCAATAAAATAGCAGCATCCTTCATTTAAACTGACTATAAAGTTCTGTTGGAGCTCAGCCGCCGGTGGCGCTGGAGTTTTGAACGGCGCACCTCGGTTTAGCGTCCTTGTCCTCCGTCTATCGTCTGGAGTACTAGAACATGATGACCGTCCCCTCCGCGGAGGAGCTGGGCTCCTTCAAATACAGCGACCTACAGAACTTGGCCAAGAGGCTGGGCCTCCGGGCCAACCTGAGGGTAGGGGGCAGGCGTGGGGCCGTTGGGCGGTGGCTGCGGCTCGCGGTGGTTGGGATTCTGTGGAACTGGAGAGAAGCCATCATTGTCACCCTAACGTGTGGCCGACTTTTATGGAGGTTTATGGAGGCTTCTACTCCAGGAGGGTCGGGTTGATTTTATTGAAAGCGCTCTGGTGCTTCCCAGGTCATCAGTTACAGGCCCAGAAAGCGCCGGGATATAACCAGAATGCCAGTTGTGAGACAGCTGAGGAAATAATTGTCTCGGCTTTGGAAAACTAACAAACCGTAGGAGTTTTGTGAATTGCGACAGTGCCCAGAATCGCTTGATACTTTGACTTTTAGGGGATCAGGTATATAAATAAGTTGATAGCTCAGCCTAATCTAATACAAGCATTCATTTCTTCATCACCTCTGTGGTGGTGTGCTTCAAACCGGATAAGTTTGCAAGGTGTTGGGGAAAAATGTGCGAATTCAGAATGGTTTTAAATATTGTAGTTGAGTATTGTAGTGGAGTATAATACATCGTAAAACTGATGTATTATACTCCAAAGATTTGCACTGCAAGCTGTGCTGTTCACATTGAGTCGGTGAAATGGTTTAACAAAATAATCAAGGCCCAGGCACCTCTTAGGTCTGTCTGAATGATAAAGGCATGTCCTTTCTGGACTATAGTTATTTTCTGTATTTGTTTTGTGTGCGTGTTTGTTATTGAGACTGAATTCTAGGCCTTCATACTGAGCTACTTCCCCAGTCCTTTATCATTTTTGTTATTAGAGATGGTCTAAGTCACTAATTTGCCCAGGTGGGGATCCTCTTGCCTCAGCCGCCCAGAGTGCTGGGATTGCAGGTGTGGACCTACTTACTGTACTTTATGAATAAAGCCTTAATTACTTAGGTTAGGTCCTATAGCTTTCATCGGTGGTATTTTCTATTTTGACCCTTTTCCATTCTCCCACCCTTTTCATCTGCACGAATACTTTCCACCTATCCTTCACGGTATTTTCTATTTTGACCCTTTTCCATTCTCCCACCCTTTTCATCTGCAGGAGTACTTTCCACCTATCCTTCACGGTCTAACTGAAATGACACTGATTTGACACCTTGTCCCCTCTCTTTGTTCCCTTGGCCACAGGTTTACCACTCACACAACCTGAGAAACCCTCGTTGCTTGTTAGTGCTTTCAAGTGTTCTCTTTAAGAATTTGTTAGGTTCCATCTTGCAATCTGGAGTTAATTTTCCTTTCTTTGTGATTTCCTTTTTTTTTTTTTTTTTTTTTTTTTGTGGTACCGGAATTGAACTCACAACCTCGCGCCTGCCAGGCAGGCGCTTAAGCCACTAAGCCAAACTCCCAGCCCTAGTTTTTTTGAGACACAGTTGCACTATGTAGCTCAGACCAGCCTTGAGCTCACATTGTAGCTCAAGCCGGCCTTGAACTCACAACGCTCCTCCTACCTCAGCCTCCCGAGTGCTGGGATTAAAGGCATGCACCACCACGCCCCAGCCATTCTTTGTGGTTTTATCCGCCCACCTTGGAAGTCTGTACAGCACTAAGTGTACATTTTATTTAGGAGAAGCTGGATAATTTAGAATTATATATGCTTCTTGACAGTATTAGAATAGTATATCAGAAGATTATTTTGGTTGGCAAGAGAATTTATGTGGCTATCCTAGCACTCAGGAATTGGAGGCCAACCTATGTCATGTAGTAAAACAACGCTGTTTCAAAAGAAAAAAGAAAAGAAAAGAAATGCAGATGTGGGAGGCTTCACGCCTAAGTTCTGAGCTCTGGTTAAGAGTAAGGCCTCACAGTTATGGAATCGCTGAAGGGCTCCTGTAAGTTAAATCTTTTTCTGAAAGTTCTACCATCATTATCTCTTGAGGCATCTGATCTGAGTGTCCAATTAATTACTGTTTCTTGAAGGCATGGAATTTCTTGTCACAGTATCTGGTACATTGTAGGGTTTTGTAAGTTTTCCAACTTGTGATCATCCTGCCTCATTTTCCCATGTAGCTGAGAGGATACCGTAACTTTCTTACTTTTGAGAAAAATTATTTCCTGTCTTTTCCCTGAAATTGGTTCCTTCCCAGTTGATTTTTCCTCATAAGTCGTGGGAAAATAGATGCAATCAGCTGAGAATTACCTTATCTTTCCACCACCAAATCCTCCAGCCAACCTGCACCTGCACAGGCTGCCCTCCCTTCCTTCACAGTAAAAGGCTATACTTGTGGGAAACCTTGCTACTTAAGCCGAGGATCCCAGGCCCTTTGTCCTTCTCTTTGAAAATACCTGCTGGACCACATCTTCGCTCTGCTGGGTCATTGCCATGCTATGTACAGTTATGCCCTGCTCCCATTGGTTGTCCCATTCTCTGTTCTTTTTTACTGAAATTCATCATATCAAGACCAGCATCTTACAAAGTCTCTGTTCCACCTCTGGCCCACAGCATTTGGCATGACTGACCATTTCCATTTGCTCAAACCATTTCCTTTCCCATACTTCTTAAATTTTTAATTTTCTCTTGTATTTTTTTCCTAGTCTTCTTGGCTAGGTTTTCCTCTATAAACCTCTAAATGCAGAATACCTTAGGTTTCTCTCCTTGACCTTCTTTTTCTGTGTCTTCTCTTGCTGATTTTATCTACTTCCATAACTAAATTCATCTAGCAGCTAATGCCTGCCAAATCCATGTCTCAGGCCAGGGATGTAGGTCAGTGGTGCAGTGTCTGCCTAGCAAGTGCAAGGACCTGAATTTGATTCCTGGCCCCAAAAAAGAAAAAAAAAAAAAAAAAAAAAGACCAAATCTATGTCTCCCAGAGCTGCTGACTTCCATGTTAAGGAGAATCTTGCACAGTCAGTTCCAAACACTCCCAGCCTCCTCTGTCTGTGTGTGCTTCAGGCCCACTTTAGACCCTCTTTGATCCCTCCCTTCACTGCCCACACCCACCAGAGCTAGTCAGCATCCCAGAGTACTCCTGAATTCTGATCTCTAAACACCACTCCAGAGCTATATTGCCTGCCACAGCACTCCCTACTGATGGTGACCGCAGACACCCTGCTGGGCTTGCAGCCTGCACACAAATCCACAGTAGTAAGATCTGAGTCTGAGGGCTTTTTGGAGCTTAGAACAAGTCATTTTTCTACTTGGTACCCTCCAGGGACTTCCCTCACATCTAAAATAAAATCTGGCCATACACTATAGCACACACTTGTAATTCCACCAGCTCAAATCTTGAGCCAGGAGGATTGCAAATTCCATGCCAATCTGGGCAGTTTAGGGAGACCCCTTCCGGAAATAAAAAAGCCTAGCCGGGCTTGGTGGCGCATGCCTTTAATCCCGGCACTTGGGAGGCTGAGGCAGGAGGATCATTGTGAGTTTGAGACCAGCCTGGGCTACAAACTGAGTTCAAGACCAGCCTGAACTGCATAGTGAGACCCTGTCTCAAAAAAATAGGGCTGGGGATTTAGCTCAGTGGTGTAAGCGCCTGCCTGGCAGGTGCAAGGTTGTGAGTTCAATCCCTGGTACCAAAAAGAAAAAAGAAAAAAGCTTGAATATATATAGCCTAGCACTAGGCCCTGAATACAATCCCCCCCACCTTGCATGGCAAAAAATAAATCGAAATCCCAGCACTCGGGAGGCTGAGGTAGGAGGAGCGTTGTGAGTTCAAGGCCTGCTTGGGTTCCAATGTGAGTGCAAGGCCAGCCTGAGCTACATAGCGCGACCCTGCCTCAAAAAACTAGGCTCGGGAGTTTGGCTCAATGGCTTAAGCACCTGTCTGGTAGCCGCGAGGTTGTGAGTTCAATCCCTGGTGCTGCAAAAAATAAATAAATAAATAAAATAAATAAATCGAGCCGGGCATGATGGCGCATGCCTTTAATCCCAGCACTTGGGAGGCTGAGGTAGGGGGAGCGTTGTGAGTTCGAGGCCGGCTTAGGCTACAATGCGAGCACAAGGCCAGCCTGAGCTACATAGTGCAACCCTGCTTCAAAAAGGTAGGGCTGGGAGTTTGGCTCAGTGGCTTAAGCGCCTGTCTGGCAGGCATGAGGCTGGGAGTTCAATCCTCGGTGCCAATAAATAAATAAATAAATCGAATTAATAAATAAAATCCAGACTATCCCAACTGTCATGCAAGAAATTTGATCCTGATGTAGAGGAAAGCATACTTTTAAACATAAAACCAAAATTGGAGTCAGTCAGTTAAGTGAAGCAATGTAGTCCTGTAATCCCAGCACTCAGCAAAATTTGTTCAACACATCTTATTATTGGACTTTAGTTCTAATGATAGGGTCTTTTTTGCAGGCAGACAAGCTGTTAAAGGCTTTGAAAACACACCTTGAACAGGAAGCAAAAAAAGAAAATAAGAATGAGGTGAGTAATATTTTACCATTACCTATAGTAAAACAATCATGTTTTTTTAAATGAACTATTAATCCCCCAATTAGTGATGATTTAAATCAAGACATGCTGCTTGTTAGCAAACATCATTATTGATGATAGTGCCTAGGACTGAATCTTTCGGTAATTATGTATTACAAGTGGTGAGACTGCTAGTGGCAGACGATGTCCTCACAGGTGTAGAAGTTATGTACTAGATGACAAATGTAAGAGATACCATGATTCAGTAGGGAGGAAACTGGATTTGAGGTCAGACCGTGGCTGCTCTCATTTCTTTATTTGACCTCAGAAAACTCAAATTCCCTTTTTCAAAATGGAAATCTTATGTGCTCTGCTGAATCAGGAATCCAGGGCTATCATGACTGCTTAAGACCCAAACCACAGACTAGATAAAGTGTGACATGTAGATGGAGCACTGGGCAAGACTCCTGACTTGAAATTGAGAAAAATGCTGCAAGCCCTTAAGAACTTTAGGGTGTGGGAGAGATTGGTTTTATATTTGGAAATGAAGGTAAACATAAATGTGAGCTGAAAATCAAACTTCATCCTGTCTTTACAATCTCTATAGCTCTATATTCCGCTCTATAGACATTTCAAAACTTTGTGGTAACGTACTTGCCTAGAATATACAAGGCCTTGGGTTCGACCCATGGTATTACCAGATAAATAAATAGATAAATAAAGTAAGTTTCATATTTGCAGTGTTGAAGATCAAAGCAAGGGCCTTGTGCATGCTAGCTAAGCACGTTTCCACTGAACTCTATCCCATCCCTTAAAGCTAGAATTCAAAATTCATTCTTAGTGCTGAGCATGTATCTCAATGATAGACTACTTCTTGCATGCACAAAGTCCTTAGTTTGACTCCCAACCCTGCCAAAAAACCCTATTTTTAGCTGGACGTGGTGGTGCACACCTGTAATCTAAGCACTTAGGAGGCTCACGCAGGAGGATTGCTGTCAGTTCAAGGCTACCCTAAACTAAAAAGTGAGACCCTGTCTCAAAAAATTTTTTAAAAATCTAGTTTTAAAAGATTTCTGTTAGCCAGGGGTGGTAGCTCACACCTGTAATCTCAAGGCTGAGGCAGGAGGATCGTTGCGAGTTCGAGACCAGCCTGGGCTACAAAGTGAGCTCAAGGCTGGACTGAACTGCATAGTGAGACCCTGTCTCAAAAAGACAAAAAAAAAATTTTTTTTTTCTGTATTATTGGTGGTGAAGACGTCTGTACCTTGGATATCTAGGACAAGGCCACTGCTTCTCATGGGTTTGGCAGGGCCCCATGAGAAGTGTGCACAGCACAGGGAGCTAATGCACATAGAGACCTGACCTTCACTTGAGATAATATAAACATTACCTCTCTTGTTCTCCATGAAACCACCAAGGCATGCACCAAGGCATGCTATTCTACTGGATTAGACTTTCTTCTCATCCCAGATCCTACCCTCCCCTTAAACTCTCTGTATTCTTTTTTTTTTTTTTTTTTTTATCGGTACCAGTGATTGAACTCACAACCTCACACCTGCCAAGCAGGCGCTTAAGCCACTGAGCCAAACTCCTGGCCCTAACTCTGTATTCTTATGCTGATTGTATAAATAAATGCACTACAGGTTTTGGGGAGTTCCTTTCTCCCATCAGGAGAAAGGGCTCCACCTGACCTCAGCTTTTGTATATTGATTCCTATCTTCATACCTTGCAGTCTCCCTCTGAAGTTTCAAGAGCTGCACTGGACGAGGTACTATATCAATTAAAATTATTATCCCATCTTCCTCCTCACCAGTAGCTGAGAATTCATGACTATAGTGCCATCTGAAATCAAGATTTTTACTTTGGAGGTTGGGAATATAGTTCAGAGGTAGCATGTACAAGGTTCTTGGTTAGGTCTCCAGCACTACAAAAACAGAAGATTTTACATTGGGTAGTAATAGATTAAACTTAAAATGATGTGTTATTTCAAATTCAACATCTGGAGCTATTTCATTTTGAGTAAGGTAAAAGTTCCATCAGATGTAGGCTTCCTCCCTAAGTGATAAATCTGGTAATGATCTTAGATGGTGACCTGATACAGAAAATCCTTGGGTAAATCAAGAGAATTAATTTAGGGATACAAAAATAAATTAGTGAAATCCAAATACACAGAAGAGACATGATTAATCTTTTTGGTTTTTTTTTTTTTTTTTTGGTACTGGGGATTGGGCTCACAAAAAAAAAAAAAAAAAAAAAAAAAAAAAAAGAAAAGAAAAGTCTTACCCAGGATAGATATGTGTAAGCTTCTGGATCCCCAAACCATTGCCTGGGGAGTGCACAGCCCGAGAGACACTGGCACTTGGAGGCTGCCTTCCACTGCAGACTTCTTACATCCAGAGTTAGAACCCCTCTGGTCGGGAGCCTGAGGTAGGAGGAACATTATGAGTTCGAGGCTGGCTTGGGCTACAATGTGAGCAAGGCCAGCCTGAACTACATAGTGCGACCCTGCCTCAAAAAAAAAAAATAAGGCTGGGAGTTTAGCTCAGTGGCTTAAGTGCCTGTCTGGCAGGCACGAGGTTGTGAGTTTGATCACCAGTCCCACAAAAACAAACAAACAAACAAAAAAAAAACCCTCTGGATGTAGGTTATAGTGTGTTGGGGACTCCCTGTGCTGGCTGTGTGTGCCTCTGCCATCCCCGGACGCGACAAGTCTGTCAGAGGGCACGCAGTTCCCTTCAGAAGCGCACACACTGCTCCCCAGTTGTTCTCAGACAAACTGGGCAGGCATGAGTAATTAAAATATGATGCCTCACTCGGGAGGCTGAGGTAGGAGGAGCATTGTGAGTTCGAGGCCGGCTTGGGCTACAACGCGAGCGCAAGGCTGGCCTGAGCTACGTAGTGCAACCCTGCCTCAAAAAACCAGGGCTGGGAGTTTGGCTCAGTGCCTTAAGCACTTGCCCTGGTGGGCGTGAGGTTGTGAGTTCAATTCCCGGTGCCGCAAAAAAAAAAAAAAAAAAAACATGATGCCTCAGGGACGCATGTCATTGGTGTTGAAACCAGCTAGAGGACCTGTCCTGATAATTGGCTTAGGACCTGTAATGTGGGAAAGGGACAGGAATAGTAAGTCATTTAGAAGTGTCTTTGTGGACCAGGGATGTAGCTCAGCGGTCAGCACCTGCCTGCCAAGTAGAAGGCCCCGAGTTTCATTCCTGGTACACATAAAAACAACAACAAAAAAATGTCTTTATCTAGCCCAGCAATATGTAAAACTCAGTGGTACCACTCTTCTCATGGAAAGTATCTGTTCTTTTATGTTCTTCCCTGAAAGTGGTGTCCAGATAGCCTCTTTCTGCTCTCATGAAAATGTCCCCTTTAAAATTTTGCTCACCTGGAGCCGGGTGTGGTGGCGAAGCCTTTAATCCCAGCACTCGGGAGGCTGAGGTAGGAGGAGCGTTGTGAGTTCAAGGCCGGCTTGGGCTACAACGCGAGTGCAAGGCTGGTCTGAGCTTCATAGTGCGACCCTACCTCAAAAAAATAGGGCCAGGAGTTTGGCTCAGCGGCTTAAGCACCTGTCTGGCAGGCGCGAGGTTGTGAGTTCGATCCCTGGTGCCGCAAATAAATAAAATAAAATAAAATAAAATTTTGCTCACTGCTTCTCATCATTTATCTCTGATCTCTGCTATGTAGTTCAGGCTGGCCTTGAACTCACTACATAGCCCAGGCTTGCCTCAAACTCGTCATGATCCTCCTGCTTCAGCCTTCCAAGTGCTAAAATTATAGGTGTGTGCCACCACACCCAGTTGCAGTCATCTTGGTGACCTCATGGCTTGACCTTTTTTTGGGGAGAGTTCAAAGGTCCATCATGATGTCGCTTCCATACCTTTGTCTGTGCCCCTCAACTCTAGGACTGTTAGTTCCTGGTGTTCACTAGTCACCCATTTCCTTGTCCTTCTCTTGGGCCTTGCATTACATGAAACTATTCTACTTCACAATACTTCACTTCTATCTGAAGCCTTTCACATTTTAAGCATCTGTATTATTTTACTACCAATATATTTGTTTTTTTCATTAACTGATTTTTAATAACATGACATAAAAACCCTAGACTTGACATAATCACTAAGCAAAATACATTGATGAATCCTGCCTTCTTCTAAAAATATAAAATAAATAAGCAAAGACGTGAAAATAGGCAAATTTCCATTAAATAAATGAAAATGAAAAAAGAAGTTTTCCTTTCCATGTCATTGGAAGGGAAATTATCACTTTAAACATTATTCAAGTCTATTAAACAAATTTTAAAAGCTATTATAAAGTGTTTAACTTTCATCAGCTTCAAGGTTTATGTTGCTGCCAATTCTGTATACAATTGAACTTTCAAGTCTGCTAACACCTGCTGAATTGATTCTACTCTGGATTCTAAACCATCAATTTCTTCTTACAAATTTTTCTTTGCTTCTTCTAATGTTTCTTTTTTTGTTTTTTAATTTAATTTTTATTTTTATTTTCGTTTTTTTAAAAATTCATTTTATTCAAAAATAAAAAGGAAAAAAATTGCAACAAAATTTCAAAGTACATCAATCGGGAAAATCGAGAAGCAAACAAGCCAAAAAAACAACAAAAGCAAAACAGTAACAACAACAATAGTGATATAGGGTTTAAAAACAAGATGATAGGAATTTAACAATGGTTGTTATATTGCATATTGTTTTTGATTTTTTTTGGTACCAGGGCTCAAACTCACAACCTCACACCTGCCATACATCTGAACTCTTTTTACTTCGCCTTCCCTCCCACACTCTCCCTTCCCTCCATCTCTTAGTCTCCTTCCCATTTGCAAAGAAGGTCACTATAAGATAAGCGAGAGACCAACTCACCAAGAAGGTAGGAGGTAGCTAGGCATCGTGGTGCTCTCATAATCCTAACACTTTGAGAAGCTGAAGCAGGAAGATCACAAGTTCAAGCCCAGCCTGGGCAACTTAGTGACTGGGCAAAATCAGGTTTTGGAGGTTTCAGTCCATAATCAGCTGGCTCCAAGGCAGGGTGTCATAGCACTCCTGGCCCTACTTTTTGAGATAGGGTCTACTATGCAGTTCAGGCCGGCCTTGAGCTCACTTTGTAGCCCAGGCTGCTCTGGAACTCACAATGATCCTCCTGCCTCAGCCTCCTGAGTGCTGGGATTAAAGGCATGTGCCTCCATGCCCTGCTTTTATATTGCATGTTATTATCTTCAAAATAGTTGCTCAGGTTACCAGATACAGGAATAAAACAAAACAAACTGAACAAAACATTGGATTTCAAAAACAATACAGAAGGAAATTCCCCACAGTTGCTATAATGCATATTTTTATCCTCCAAATAAATGCTCAGACTACTGGCTTTAGGTCTGAAAAGTCAATCAAACAATACCAGCATTAAGTTATTTATTTATTTATTTTTTTACTTCGGTTGCTATCATCTCAGCCTAAGTTCCTCCAAATCAGCTGGTTGCTTACCGGGTAGGAGAAGGGAGATACTGCTCTTCTTGTCTCCCAGCCCGTGTGCCAGCTGGCTCACAGGAAGACATGGGTTGACTTCTTGGTTCTCCTCTCGGCCCACATGGCTGCCACTGACCCTAGCATTTCTTGTGTTTCTTCTTGAGAATCACTAATGAAAACATCACCAATTTGATAAAGTATTATTAAGCAGTCATCATCTGTGCACATGATGTCATCACAAGCATCTTCTAAATTCTGAAGTTGTTTTTTACTTCTATTTCTTCCTTTAGCTTTGTGATTCTACTCATATTTCACACAAATTTGTTTATCTTTTGTTGATCTTTGAAAGCAACACTGACATCTTCTGCAGCCTGGGCGGCTCAGGATGTGTATAGGGGCTGCAGGGCCAGACCCTTCAGTGATGCAGGGACCTGGGGCAGGTGGCTGTGCCTCAGCCTTCTCCCTGGTGAGTGACAGTGCTAGGAACACCTTCCTGCGGGCTGGACCACGAGGGCTAATGCAGTAGCACAGGTAGGGCACCCAGTGTCAAAGCCAAATGCAGCCAATGGACCTATTGGCTTCCTGCACCCCTAGGACCAGGCATGAGCCTCCAGGCTCCTCAGGGACAGGCGACCTTAAGTCCCCCCGGGTCCTGGTGCCAGAAGGCCTAGCCACTGAGATGTTGGGCTGTGCCTTGGAGCTGCCCACAGGGTCTGGGGCCCTCGGCTGACTCCAGCCAGGCCCTGGGTTGCACCCCACCACATACACATTAACCCCCCCTTCAGATCCCTCCCCCATGGCCCAGCCCTTGCAGCTGCCCACTCCCACACTCCAACATTTTTTTCCCCTCAATGTAGTGCAGGCTGCCCTTGAACTCACTTTTTTTTTTTTTTTTTTTTTTTTCCGCGGCACCAGGGATTGAACTCACAACCTTGTGCCTCCCTGACAGGTGCGTAAGGGGCTGAGCCAAACTCCTGGCCCTGGTTTTTTGAGGCAGGGTCATACTGTGTAGCCCAGGCCAGCCTTGAACTCACAACGCTCCTCCTACCTCAGCCTCCCGAGTGCTGGGATTAAAGGCATGTGCCACCACGCCTGGCTTTGAACTCACTTATGTAGCCCAGGCTAGCCTCTAATTCCTGAGTGTTGGGGTTACAGGCACACCTAACATTTTTGTGTTATATTGTAGTTCTCAACCGTATTCCCCTGAAAATAAGATCTGACTGGAAAATATGCTCTATCATGACTTTTCAGGATACTTGTAATGTAAGACCTACCCCAGAAATAAGACCCAGTTAAGATTGTCAGCCAGATACATTTAGTGCATCCATTGCAACACATGAAGGGTGCATTGAATTATAAAGTAAAGTATAATTAAGTATAAATAATAATAATTGACATTATTATTTGAAATAAATGGTAATATAAATTAACTACCTGTAAATACCCAAGTGGACACCTTTGGATGAATGGTAAACACCTGTGTAAACAAACTGGAATACAGACACAGTGCACAAATAATGTGTGCACTTGATAAAAATGGATGTGGTTGTGTCTGATATGAATAATTCAATATGTCACGTGTTATAACGGATGTACTCAATGCATTTGTGTGAAATAAATGTTTTCTGATTTGATTTGATTTTGAGACAAGATCTCACTATGTAGCCCAGGCTGGCCTTGAACTCTCAGCAATCCTCCTACTGCAGCCTCCTGAGTGCTGGGATTACATGCCAGAGACCACCATGCCAGTCAGTTTTCTAAATTTTGATGCTTGCATTTTTTGTTGCTTTCATGTGAACCATCATTCTTTTTTTTTTTTTTTTTTTTTTGTCTTTTTGAGACAGGGTCTTGCTATGCAGTTCAGGCTGGCCTTGGGCTCACTTTGTAGCCCAGGCTGGTCCCAAACTTGCAACAATCCTCCTGCCTCAGCCTCCCAAGTGCTGGGATTACAGGAATGTATCATCACACCCGGTTTGGACAATCATTCTTAATGTCATCTTTTTTGTTACTGCTCTTGTCTCATAAGTCTTCAATTAACACTTGATTTTTTTTAAACACACTTGATTTCATGGAAACTTTATGAAGCTGAGTCTGAGATCACTGATAGCTGTGTTGACGATGCACTATAAGCAGGCTACTGGACAAGAAGTGCTCATTTACAGAGAACCTTATTGCTGGACATGAGGGATTGGGGCCAATGGGTCTACAGGAAATGGAACTGCAAGAAATTCATGCTGGAATTTAGGATTTGAAGAGTTATGCTGTTCCAGAAGATGACATGCCCATACTTGAATAAATGTAGATTTTGGTCATGAATAAATGTAGATTGTTGTAAATAAGTGTAGATTATTGTACATGAAAAAATAAGACATCCCCTGAAAGTAAACCCTATTATGCCCTTTGCAACCAAAATTGATGTAAGACTTGGTCTTATTTATGGGGAAATATTGCATATGGGAGAATCATTTGAAAGGTTTAAAAAAAATGGATGCATAGACCTTTTCAAACTCTAGGCCGCCTCATTAGATTATTAGGTGATGGAGTCCACATGAAATGGACTGAAAGTCAAGACAGAAAGCAGCCTGTCCTCCTTCTATGAGTAGAGTGCCCTCTAAAATATTTGAAAGTTTCTCTGGAAGGAAATTAAATGGTTGGATCTCAATCTAGGCAAATTAATGATTTAGTGAGACCCTGTTTCAATATTTTTCAAAAGTACCATGGGGGATGTAGCTCAGTATGAAGGCCCTGGGTTCAGTTGCCAGTACCAGAGGCAAAAAAGGTTTATAAAAACTATACACAAGGTATGATGACACATGCCACAAATCCCAGGACTTGCAAGGCTGATGCAGTAGGATCAGTCATTGTGACTTCAAGGCCAGCCTGGTCAACATGACAAATTCAAAGCATATGAAGACTACAAAGCAAGACCTGGCTCAAAAAATGAAAAATGAAACAAAGCTGTAAATCTGTTAACTTGTTTATTTTTTGAACTCACCATGTAGCCCAGGGGATCCTCCTGCCTCAGCCTCCTGAGTGCTGGGATTACAGTCATGTGCCACCATGCCCAACTTGCAAATTTGTTTCATTACTAATATGAGAAAGTATAATTTTTAACACACAGGTGCTGAGCTATCAAAAATATAAATGAATATGCCATCAAGAAGTACCTAGTTGTATATAAATAGCCTCTTTTTTTTTTTTTTTTTGTCTGTACCAGGAATCAAACTCACAACCTCACACCTGCCAAGCAGGCACTTAAGCCACTGAGTGAAATTCCCAGCCCTATTTTTTTCAAGGCAGGGTCATACTATACATATATAGTTCAGGATGGCCTTGCTCACATTGTAGCCCAAGCCAGCCTGGAACTCACAATGCTCCTCCTATCTCAGCCTCTCGAGTGCTGGGATTAAAGGCGTGTGCCACCACACTCGCCCGGCATAAGCAACCATTTAAACTAAGCCTTAAAATTAACAATTGCTTTCCACAGTGATCTATTTTTTTTTTTTTTTTGCATTCAGGGTGCTTTGGTAGTTTAGGGCTTTTTGCTTATTTTGTATTTTTGTGCTAGGGATCCAGGTAGTTGCATTTGAGGGTTTTTTTAAAGGATATATATATTGATTTTAAACTAGAGTTTAGCCAGGTGTGGTGGTGCATGCCTATAATACTAGCACTGGGGAAGCTGAGGAAGGAGGATTGCCACAAATTCAATGCCAGCCTGGGTGCTATGTAGTGAGTCTAGGCCAGCCTGAACTATGTAGCAAGATCCTGACTCAAAACTAAAAACTGGAGTTACTTATGAAAAACACATCAAAACCAAATCTTTTTGGTTTCTAGATACTATAGGATGAAACTTTAGAGGCCTTCATAGTCAGAATAATAATTTGCCTGGTATCTTTTCCTAATGCTGTCCTAAGTTTACTTTTCTTTTCTTTTCTTTTTTCTTTTTTTTTTTTTTTTGGTACCGGGGATTGAACTCACAATCTTGCACCGGCCAGGCAGGTGCTTAGGCCACTGTGCTAAATCAGTGGCCCTATTGTTTGAGACAGGGCCTCACTATGTAGTTCAGGTTGGCCTGGATTAAAGGCATGCGCCACCATGCCCAGCTTAGTTTTACATTTAAATCTTTCATCTCTCAGATTTCATTTTGGTGTGAGAGAATGGCCAAGTTCTCTTCCCACCAAAAATATAAAAACATAGCTAGCCCGGCGTGGTGACACATCCCTATAACTCCAACACTCGGGAGACTGAGGCAGGAGGATTGCCATGAATTCAAGGCCAGCCTGCACTACCTAGCAAGATCCTGTCTGCAAAAAGAAAAGAAAAAAGAAAAAGCTAATAAGCATTGCGCTGTTTTTGTTTTTTGTTTTTTGTTTTTTTTTGAGACAGGGTCTCGCTAGGCAGTTCGGGCTGGACTTGAGCTTACTTTGTAGCCTAGGCTGGTCTCAAACTTGCATTCATCCTAATTCCTCAGCCTCCCGAGTGCTGGGATTACAGGCACTAATTAGCATGGTGTATTGAATAATGAATACAACTTTCCTTACTAATATGAAGGACAACTTTTATCAGTGATTCATTGAATAAATAGGTCTGTTTGGGATCTTCTGGTACTTGACCATACGATTTTCATTTTGTGCCTTCATTTTTTTCATATTGTACCTTCTTATTAACAGTGCTATTCTTTCTTTTCTTTTTTTCTTCATTACTGGGGGATTGAATCTAAGGCCTTCACACTGAGCCACATGCCCAGTTGTTTTTGTTTGTTTGTTTTTTGTTTTTTTGACTTGGGATCTCACTAATATGCTAAATTGTCCAGGGCGTGCCTGAATTTGCAACCCTCCTACCTGAGCCTTGCATATGCTGTTTAAATTCTGATTCTAGCTGGGTGTGGTGGTGCACGCCTTTAATCCCAGCACTGGGGAGGCTGAGGTAGGAGGAGCGTTGTGAGTTCGAGGCTGGCTTGGGCTACAACGCAAGTGCAAAGCTGGCCTGAGCTACGTAGTGCGACCCTGCCTCAAAAAACCAGGGCTGGGAGTTTGGCTCAGTGGCTTAAGTACCTGTCTGGCAGGCATGAGGTTGTGAGCCTGATCCCCAGTGCTGCACACACACAAAAAAAAATCTGATTCTTCTCTGATCATCATAACTCTATAAATAGGACATGGCAGATTAATGTGTTTCTTCTCAGGATGAAACTCAAACTCTTCAATCCTCCTGTGATGAGAGTGAGGTACAGATTAACATCAAGGAACAAACAGAGAAGGAGCCAGTGAACCACATCACCAAAACGAGGAGGCGCTGCCAGACAGTCTACAGGGACCCTGCCTCCCAGGTGAACAGGACTTGCGGCCTGTGCTGACATGGGCGCCTCCTTAGCTGGCTTTGCTTGTTGATTCCCTTGTGATGTTGGGTGATTGGAGAGTTACACAGACATGCGTCATGCCTGATTGCTATGTCCTGGGCCTTGGCACTTGGGAAACAATGACTAAGTATTTAGTGTAAATTAAATATTTGTTGAGTAAATGTGGATGTTCATTAAGTGTTCACCAAAGAGAGGTGAAGTAAATAAACCAACAGAGAATGTGTTTTTATTTATTTTTATTAGTATATGTTTGCAGTATATAATGTTTACATTCATTTTAGGGAGTAACTATATACATGTACTCAACATATCTTGATTCTTTTTATGCCCCTTCTTTTTTCCCTCTACCTCTGTATCTCCTTCCCATTTGGAGAATTATGGTCTTAAAGTTTACTTTTTCTGCATGGCATGGTGGTGCACACCTGTAATCCCAGCACTTGGGGAGGCTGAGGCAGGAAGATTGCTGTAATTTTGAGGCCAACCTGAACTGCACAGCCAGATCCTGTCTCAAAAATAAAAAATTCTCTTGTGTATCTTGCCCCTGGCCCAGTCCTTCTTTGTCTTTCAACAGCATGGTAATGTGGCTATGGACTTCTTCACTTGATTTTGGGTAGTCTCTGTCATACAAATGTAACTTTTACCAGGCACAGTTCTAATGTCTTATCTTGTCACTTCACATTGTCCCCTGATCAGCAGACTACCTGGGTCTTATATCATAGGTAAGAGAAGTAACCTTTCCATTCCTTCCAATGGTCCCTAGTATGTTCTTTTCCCAAATTCACATTTTTATGACACTGAGTGAGGCTGAAAACCAAATTACCACTCTGAAGTCTAACTCTTATTTTTCTTTTACCCATTTTGCCACTTTATTTGGTACCTATCTTTAGAAGGCAATGATTACTTCTTATTTTTCATTTAAATTACTTATTTCCTTTGTAAATTTGTAACAGGATCATTCTGAGATAAGCCTGTGTCATCTCACTGAATCGCAGAATCAAGAAGACCAGGAAAACTGGGATCACAGAACTACAGGAAAAATACCTTCTCTATCAGACAAGGGCCTTGGAGATGAGCATGCAGTTTCCTCAGGAAAAAATGAAATAAATGGTATGCCAAGAGGAAAAGACTGCCAGGGCAAGCCAGATGTGCTGGTGTATGCCTGTAATCCCAGCACTCGGGAGGCACAAACTGGGCAGTTGAGAACAACAGAGACTGATTCTTTCACAGTACAGGGGGCCAGAAATCCAAAAGAAGGTAGCAGCAGAGCCCTGTTTGTCTGAGTATCTTCCTCGTCTCTTCCTTCCTGGTGGGGCTGTTGCTACCTGGTGCTCCTTGGCCTATAGCGCTCTGTCATAAAAGGGCATTCAAGATCAGCCTGGACTACACAGGCTGCATATCAGGAAAAAAGAGGAAGGCAGAAAGCGTTGTGGCGGAAAGCATAGGGACATTAATCTATCTGTGATGATAGGAGGGCTCTCGTTTTTGTTTTAGTCCCCTTAGCCAACTGCAGAGCATGGAAATCTAAGTTACTTGTTTTTCTTTTTCTGGCTGGAGAAGTTGTTTGGAGAATCTAGGGATGGAACCCAGGGCCAGCCACACATTTAGTATGCTGTCTACCTCTGTGCTACGTCCCAGCCTAATTTGTTTTTAACAAGTCTCCCCAGGTCATTTTGATTCATGTGTTCAATGATTTGTGTGTGAGTGTGTGACTACGGAGTGAACCCTTGTCAGAGTGCTGGGGTTTTAGGCATGCACCACAGAACTATTTTTAAATCGTGATTTAAAGCAAGATGAAATATGAGAGTTGACAGTGAGGGTCACAAGGACTTAGCTTCTCTTTCCTGGACAAAAGGAAAATAGGCCAGTGAGTCAGATTCATCTGGTAAGACACAGGCAGTTTGTAACCATGTAGTTTCTTAGAGAAGAAATGAACTTACTATTATATAATTTTGGACCTAGACGAAAGTTGCAAGATTACTAACAGTTCCTACATATATCTTACTCAGATTTCCAGATTTTCCAAAGAAGGATCCGCCTTATCCTTTCCTCTAGTCTACTAATGTTTACATACACACTGTATATACATATGGGTGCTGTTCCTGAACTCTTTGACATGAATGTGTGCCCCTTTCCTCATGATTGTGTTGCTTTTTGTCCACGTGTGGTCCTGGGGATTGAACCCAAGGCCCTTGGATTACCATTGTGCCATGCTGTAACACTTGATTGACTGAGACAGGGTCTCACTATGTATTTTAGGCAGGCCTTGAACTCTCAGTAAACCTCCTGCCTCCGTTCTGAATGCTGGGGTTACAGGCATGTACCACTGCCCCCAACTTGTAGTACTTTTTACATTTTGTTTTGAGACGGTCTTGCTGAATTCCCCTGGCTGACCTTGAATTTGAAATTCTACTATTTCATCTTCTTGAGTTACTTGAGTTACTGGAATTACAGGTGTACATCACTAGGTGCAGCTAAATGTGTTTTCTTAAGAATTTTCTTACATAAATGTAGAGTACAAAAGGCTCATTGGTGTTTTTTTATATTAAACCTTGTAACTAATTTTTTAAATTTTATTATTCTTTTTTTGTGTGTACATTGGGATGAGGGGGTCCTGGGTACTGAACCCAGGGCCCTTGAACTGAGCTACATCCCCAACCCATTTTTGATTTTGAAACAAGATTTTGAGTCACCATATCATCCAGGCTGGGCTCAAACTTACAGTCTTCCAGCTTCAGCCTCCTGGAGTGCTAAGATTACAGGCATGTACCACCACTCCCAAATGTTTCTTAGTGAGAACTTTTTAAAAATTCATTACTCAGGTCAATAACGCTTAATGAGCTGGACATGGTGGCACACACCTGAAATGTCAGCCCTCAGGAGGCTAGGCAGGCGGATAGCTGAGAGTTCAGGACCAGCCTAAACTACATAGCACAACCATGTTTTTAAAAAAAAAAAATCATGGAAAAAAGTTCATTAGTTCTTTATCTTTGGATTTAGATAATGAAGATTCAAAGGAACCTTTAGAAAAAAGTTCTCACCATACAGATGGGTTTTCCAGACTTGGAAACAGGAAGCGAACTGCAGTCACTACTCCAAGTAAGTCTTAAACACAAACCAGAGGTAATGGTTGAGCCAGGCGTGGTCGCATGCCTTTAATCCCAGCACTTGAGGTAGGTGGAGCATTGTGAGTTCAAGGCCAGCTTGGGCTACAATGTGAGTAAAGCTGGCCTGAACTACATAGTGTGACCCTGCCTCAAAAAACTAGGGCCGGGAGTTTGGCTCAGCGGTTTAAGTGCCTGCCTGGTAGGCGCGAGGTTGTGAGTTTGATCCCCAGTGCCACACACACACACACACACACACACACATACAAAAGAGGTAATGGTTGGTCCATTTCCGACTAATGTTGGAGTCGCAAAAGGTAGAGGCTAAAAGCTCAGATGCTGAAACCAAAACTTACCTTTCACAACTCTTGGTTTCTAGCTTTGAGGTCTTAGGTGACTTATTCTCAATAAACCAGGTTCCTCAATGTAAAGTAAAAATGATTGTACTACCTGTTTTATCAGATGGGTAAATTTAAGTCTGTCACCAATTAACCTACCACAGCCAAGAAGCATGTACCAGGCTGTCAGTAATTGTCTATGAAGTAGCTGACACAGTGCCCATCGGTACTAAGTTTCTAATAGATCTAACAGACTCCATGTAAATCTCCTCTATCTTGTGCTGGTGGAACTATGTGTGGCACATTCAATGCTGACTAAATATTATATATTTTTAGTTGTTAGAATACTTATCATGTGGGGATATAGCTCAGTGGCACAGCGCTTGCCTGGCAAGCACAAGATTGTGAGTTCAATTCCCAGTACAAAAAAAAAAAAATTAAACAACTTATCATATTAGAAATGTTTATATACCTAATTCGAATAACATAGAGTAGTGGGCAGCAAACTCCTGCCCACCTGCCTTGGTTAGTTTTCTATCTCTTGAGCTAAGAATGTTTTTCTCACTTTTAAAGCATTTAAAAGATGAGACAGAAGCAATTTTATATGTGGTCACAAAGCCTAAAATACTCACTCTGTGCCCATGAACCGAAAGTTTGTCAACCCTTAACATATAGCTTTCTAAGCATTATAAAGTACCAAATTTGAGATGGTTGTGTCTTAGTCATAAAAATATGTGCTTAGCATGTAGGAGGCCCTGTCTTCAGTGCCCAGCACCACCCTCCACCAAATTGGTGATGATTAAATGAAACTCATTTAACTAACTGCTTGGTGGGACAAGATAGTCTGTTACTCTTCCTCCTTTAGACTAAACCAAGCTGACAGAGAAATGGGCAATGGAGAAATAGTGAGTGCTTAGCAATCTATAAGATGAATACCCTTTGCTGAGAATATTTTTAAAACTACATGCTTTAAAATTAAAATTTTAGGGCTGGATGTGGTGGCGCACGCCTGTAATCCCAGCACTCCGGGAGGCTGAGGCAGGAGGATCTTCGTGAGTTCGAGACCAGCCTGGGCTAAGAAGTGAGCTAAAGGCCTGAACTGCATAGTGACCCTATCTCAAAGAGACAAAAAAAAAAAAAAAAAAAAAAGTTACAGTTTTAGAAAATAGGTATTAAAGTTGAATGTTGCATGGCATGGTGGTACATGCTTGTAATCCCAGCACTCAGGAGGCTGAGACAGGAGGATTGCCAGGAGTTTGAGGGCAGCCTGGGCTACATAGTGAATTCAAGGCAAGCTTGAACTATGCAGTAAAACTTTGTCTCAAATAAAATAAAATAAAATAATAAAGTTGAATGTTACGGATGGAAAAAAAAAAAAGATTGGGCCAGGGATATAGCTCAAGCAGCATAGTGCCTGCCTGGCAAGCGCGAGGTCGTGAGTTTGATCCCCAGTACCAAAAAAAAAAAAAAAGATTTTTTAACAAAAAAACAGCAAAGTGAGTAAATGGATTTTGTCATAATTTTCATATTTTGGGGAAATGTTCTAGACTTTAAAAAGCTCCATGAGGCTCATTTTAAGGAAATGGAGTCCATCGATGAATATATTAAGAGACGAAAGAAACACCACTCATCTCATGAACTGAAGGTATGCAGATAAAATTCATGTTCTCAGTGGTACTAAACTGTTGAGTATTAATTTTGAAGCCATGTAATACCCTAGTTAATACAGCCAGCTGTGTACAACTCTACCTGAGGGATCATTTTGTTTGGGTTTAATGTACCTTTATCTTGAAATTGCTTCCCTTACCTGGAGTATTTTCGAAACTCTCCAGATGAAGTAAGATGCCCTCATTGTGACAAAGCAGTTCCAAAGTGACAAGTTCTCTTTTCCCTGACATTTTGCCCACCATTCATCAAGAATGAACTGAGTATGGCTGAAGCCATTGTCACCAAGGGGACAGTGGGACACAGTGGCTCCCTAAGGGCACCTGTGGTAACAGCTCCCTAGGGTCTGCAGGCCAGACCTTGTTGGACTCGGTGCCCTCCCCAGGAAGAGGAGGTGACGCAGGCAGCCTGGAGTTTGATGTGGAGTAGTGAGCTGACAGCATCCTAGGAAAGTGATGTTATTGGTATCTGGGGTTAAGAGGGCTGAGAAACATTTAGTTTAGAATTTAATAATTTATGAAAACCGATTTGTCAAAAAGCATTTAAGAGCCAGGCATGGTGGCACATGCATTTAATTCCAGCAATCGGGAGGCTAAGGTAGGAGGAGCGTTGTGAGTTCGAGGCTGGCTTGGGCTACCATGTGAGCAAGGCCAGCCTGAACTACATAGTGCGACCCTGCCTCAAAAAAATATGGCTGGGAGTTTGGCTCAGTGGCTTAAGCACCTGTCTGGCAGGCGTGAGGTTGTGAGTTTGATCACCGGTGCCACAAAAAAAAAAAAAAAAAAACAACAACAACAAAAAAAACCATTTAAGGCAGTTTATGGTATTAAATATAACAGGAGACAATATAAAGTCCATTTAAAAGTGGCACAGAAGCTGGATGTGGTGGGACATACCTGTACTTCCAGGATTTAGAAGTCTGAGGCAGGAAGATCTTGCCAGTTTGAGACCAGTTGGACGATATAGTGACAGTGAATTCAAGACCAGCCTGAGACAGGATGAGACCTTGTTCCCTCCACCCCCGCCCAAAAAAAAAAAAAAAAAAAAACAGGGCAGAGGACTGGGACTGGAGATATAACTTAGTGATAGAGCTGTTGCTTTTAAAGTACATTACATAAGCTTTTTGGTGAGAAGCCTAATTAGAGAACAAATATTCATTTCAATTCAACTGTATTTATAAATCACTATTACTTAAAGACACCATCAACGTGCAAATAGCAACAAAGCCAAACCATGTTATTAAACATCTCCATGCCTTTGTCACTAATCTAACAACATGGATGGAGAATCCAAAGGTATCCAGTATGTCCATAATCAGGCTGCTGACATATTAAGAAGTGGCACAAGAGGTTCAGAGGCCAGTGCATGAGAGAGAGAGCTAATTTCCTACACAGGTGTGAGCTAGCTGTATAGGTGCCTGCAGGCACCTCCTGTCCCTTACCAAGAAACTAGATCTGTTAAGTCTTTGATGGGTCCTCAAGTGTTCCTTATTATGTTATAGGGAGAAGTTAAATTTCCAGGTAAAGTTAAGACCAGAAAGGTTGCTTAAGCCATAAAATTTTTTTATTAGTATGTGTTTGCTACACATACCTGTAGTGACTACTTCATTGTGCACATTTGGTACATGGAAATGACGCATCTTAATTCTTTCTTATGTCCCCTTCTCCTTCCCTTCCCCTCTCCCATTTCTTGGTTGCCTTCCCATTTGCAGTAGATCTATCTCCCTGCTTTTTATCTATTTTTCATTTTGCTCTTAATTTTACTTTGGATTTCTCATATGAGAGAAACCATTTGTATTTAAACTTGTGTGTCTGATTTCACTTAACATTATGTTTTCATGGTGCATCCATTTTCCTACAAATGACTCAAATTTATCCTTTATAGCAGAATAGTACTCCACTGTATACAAATACCGTATTTCCTTTATCCATTTGCCATTGGTGGACAGAGAGGCTGCTTCTAAGATTAGCTATTATGAATTGTGCTGCTATAAACACAAGTAGGCATATATCACTGTAATGCAATGTTTTTAACCCTTTCAGGAAGATATGTAGTAGGGGAATAGCTCTGTCAAATGTAATTTCTGTTTTTAGTTTTTTGAGGAATCTCCATACTGATTTCCATAGTGGTTATACTTGTTTATATTCCCACCGACAATGCAGAAGTGTTCTTTTTTACCCCAAAGCTTTGCCAGCATTTGTTATTATTGGATATCTTGTTGATGGCCATTCTTCCTGGGGTAAGGTGAAATCTTAGTGTTGTTTTAATTTGTACTTCTATAATGGCCAGTGGTGTTGAACATTTTTTCATGTACTTGTGGGACATTTGTATTTCTTCTTCTGAGAAATATCTATTCATTTTAGTTGTCCATTTTTTGATTGGGTCTTTCACTGAAGGATCTAAGGTTTTTGTTTTTTTTTTTGCGTTTTTATATATTCTAGATATTAATCATCTAAGGTGTAGCTGGCAAAAATTTTTTCCCATTCTGTAGGTTGCCTATTCACTCTGTTGGTTGTTTTCTTTACTGTGTAGAAGCTTGTTCGTTTTTGTCTTTTTGAAACAGGGTCTCACTGTGTAGTTCAGGCTGGCCTTGAGCTCACTTTGTAGCTCAGGCTGGTCTCGAACTTGCAGTGATCGTCCTACCTCAGCCTTCAGAGTGCTGGGATTATAGGCATGCGCCACCACGCCTGGCTTGTGCAGAAGCTTTTTAATTTGACGTGATTCCATTTGATTCTTGATTTTATATTTCTATGCAACTGGGTTTCTGTTCAGAAATTCCTTACCTATGCCTGTGACTTCCAAATGTTTTACCTACTTTATCTTTCAGTAGGTTGTTTTTGTGTTAATATTTAGATCTTCAATTCATTTATATTTTAGTTTAGTACATAGTGAGAGACATAGGCCTGGCTCCAATCTTCTGCATGTGAATAGCCAATTTTCCCAGCAGCATTTGCTAAAGAGGCCATCTTTCTTCTAGCGTGTTTTTGGTCTCTTTGTCAAAGATCATGTGGTTAAGGAAGATTTTTGTTTTATTTTAGCTAAAATCTTTTCTTCTTTTCTGAGTTTTCTGGCATGCTTAGAAAGGTCTGGCCTTTGCTCCTGTATTTATTTCTACTGCTTTTATTATTTCCTGTGTTTGCTCCTTCAGCCACATTTTTATTCTTGTGTAAGTCAATTTAATTGTCCTGTCTCCATTGTCTGGCAATGAAGTTACTTTTCTTCTTGCAACACATAATAGCTAATGATAATACTTTCATTGTTTATTTTTGGGTTTTTTTTGAGACAGGGTCTCACTATGTAGTCCAGGCTGGCCTCAAAATTGTGATCCTCCTGGCTCAGGCTCCCATGTGCTGGGATTACAGGTGTGCACCACCATGCCCAGCCCTCGTTTATTTGCCTTGACAGTATCTAAAAATGATAACCTAGGTGGATCCCTTCACAGCTATGTCAGAGTGAGCATTTCTTCCCTCTCTTTCTTATTTTTTTTGTGCTATTGCAAGGGAGTGGGTGGGGCAAGGGAAACGATAAGAATCATTTGTAGTTTCTATGTGCTAAATCTATGGTAGTTTCTCTTTTAAGCTTATATTTAATAAATTGTGTATCACACTCTCAGCAGTCTGTTGAGCTACAAGGGACTGTTTAGCCACATTCTTCCTAGTTAGAAAATACCTGAGTATGTGGCAGCCTGGAAAGCCTCTGTGGTCACACTATACATGGCACCATCACCATGGCAACACGGTAGTGGGAACTGTGCAGTGGCAGACAGCACAGGAGAGAGTAGGGTAGGAATGGATGCTGTTCCACCTCCAAGGGGGCAAAAAACTACAAAAGAGAACTTCTTCTGAACTTTTCAAAGGACAGAGTACCATGTAAGAGGCCACGCTCTTTCTTTCTTTCCTTCAGAAGCAGCCCACCAGTGAGCAAGGGGTAGTGACACCCGTTCCTCCAGGAAGACCCTCTGCGTCTCGCACTCCTGCCAGCCAGCTGCGTTCACAAGGCCAGGCCCAAGGCCCTGCCAGGCGGAGCGCTATGACTCTGAAAGGGTTGGCCAAGCACTCCGGCCTCTCAGCAACAAAAATGAATGTCAGGTAAGGCAATCACTTCTAAAATGTAGCTGTCTACCAAAAAAAAAAGTAATAAAATGTAGCCAAGGACACGATTTCAGGTAGACTTGATGCTAGTAAAAAGCGGAAAACAAAAGGATCAGCAACAAAAAGATTGGCAAACAGTTTTA
The DNA here is from genome assembly GCA_004363535.1 of Dasyprocta punctata. Lineage (NCBI taxonomy): Eukaryota > Metazoa > Chordata > Mammalia > Rodentia > Dasyproctidae > Dasyprocta > Dasyprocta punctata. The sequence goes on along the minus strand of RJWM01013083.1, from coordinate 22,842 downwards.
AGTTCTCATCTTCCTTTACATTTGGCTTGTTTTCTTGTTTGATCCAACTCTCCTAGACACACATTTGATAAGTAAGGATAGAAAATAAGATATATTTGGTTAATCTTCATTTCATGTACTTTTTTCTTTAAAGTTTGAAATTCTGTTTATTGAATTAGCATGGAATATGAGGTACCTACAATTCATGGTTCTAATTGTACTCAATGCTACTTAATACCAGGGTCAAAGAGCTAAGCCTCACTTCGCAGTCATGTCCCCAGCAGCCTGGGCCTCACAGCACCTCCCCTCACACACACAATTATCTCAGTGCTATGGAAGAGCTTGGGTAATGGTCTGGGGATGTGGACTCGGGATCACCATCAACCCTTGACCCCACAAACAATAAATTTATTCATGTGTATTTACACATGTCATTACTGGATTTTATTGAATCTATCCACTGACTGAAGACTATTTTATTAACCATGAAGACAAGTTGGTCCCCGGTGACTGTTGACAGACATGTTATCAATGATAAAACACTTCCCTAGCCAGGCGTGGTGGTGCACGCCTTTAATCCCAGCACTCGGGAGGCTGAGGTAGGCGGAGCGTTGTGAGTTCGAGACCGGCTTGGGCTACAACGCGAGCGCAAGGCCAGCCTGAGCTACACAGTGCGACCCTGCCTCAAAAAACCAGGGCCGGGAGTTTGGCTCAGTGCCTTAAGCGCCTGCCCTGGCAGGCGCGAGGTTGTGAGTTCAATCCCTGGTGCCGCAAAAAAAAATAAAAAAAAAATAAAAATAAAAATAAAAAATAAAATAAAATGCAGATAACCACCTGCATCAGAGAATTACTGAAATACATTCATGGCAATTCGCCATGAAAAGAGACTAGGCTAATTTACAGACTGCTCAAAAGATGACATTTCAGTATTCCAGGAAGATGTAATCATCAGTCTCCTGGCAGAGCAGTTTCCCGTCCCTTGGACCTCGTATCACAGTGTCTGTGTGTGGGGTGGCTTCCTGGATTAGCCCCTGAATTGTAACTTGAAGTCTACAGCTATGTCCCTCACACTGCCTCATAGGTCAGTAGCCACAATGGAAACCCCAAAAGACTCTAAATGTGTATTTTTAAGTACTGAATAATGAAAGTTGACACATGATTTGTTTTGGCCTCAGCATCTTAAAAACATGTATTTTTGCCTGGAGATGCTCAAGTGGTGTCATTTGTAAACCTCACACAAGAACTTACATCTTGTACTCCACTATCCTGTTTAGGTTTTCAGCTGCTACTAAAGATAATGAGCACAAGCGTTCACTGACCAAGACTCCAGCCAGAAAGTCTCCACATGTGACCACATCTGGGAACATATTAAAAGGCCAAGCTGTGTTTGGGACACCCGCATTAAAGACCACCAAGGGGAATTCTGCTGCTGCTGGTAAAAAGCTTCATCTTTAAGCCATGTAACTTCCTGAAATTATCTTTCCTTAAAGCCTTTCTGTATCTATAAAATCAAAAACAGCTGGGCACGGTGTTGCACGCCTGTAATCCCAGCACTCAGGAGGCAGAAGCAGGCGGATTGCTGTGAGTTCAAAGCCAGCCTTGGGTACAAAGTGAGTTCAAATCCAGCCTGAACTGCATAGTGAAACTATCTCAAAAAGACACCCCCCCCTGCCACACCATTAAAAAAAAAAAAAAGCAAAAGCAAAAATGTTATAGGCAGGGGTAGTGGTGTATGCCTGTACATTTGGTATGCTACTTGGGGAAGCTGAGACAGATTGTAAGTTTGAGGTCAGTCTATACCAATAAAAGTAAAATATTTAAAAAAAAAATTTTTTTTTTTTTAATTTAAAGGTCTAGGAATATAGTTCAGTGAAAAGGCCCTGAGTTTAATCCCCAGTAAAATTTAAAAAAAAAAAACCCATCCTGATGTATATTTTACCTTTTTTTTTTAAATACTGGGGATTGAACCCAGGACCTTTCCTTTTCTTTTTTTTAATTAAGTTTATTGGTACAACTTAGATATACATACCGATCATATTCATCAGAACCTTTTCACTGAGCTACATCCCCAACCTTTTTTTTTGAGATAGTATCCGCCAAGTTGCCCAGGGTGGTTTCAAACTTGTGATCCTTCTGATTCGATTCCCAAATGCTAGGATTACACAGTACCCTATAGAAATATACTTCCTTAAATGAGAATAGCCTTTATTAATAACGGCCAGAGCTAGGACTCTTCATCCATATGCATTAGGTATCTTTACATCTGTTTAAGTCATTAACAATAGGATGATTAATATAATTTTAAAGGAAAGGTATCTACTGTCAGGAAAATAGACCGAAGAATAACCCAGCGGTCTCTTCAAACAGGGTTCTAGATGCCCACTGACCCTAGAAAGAAATGTCATGGCATTCAGATGATTTGAGAGCTGCCAGGGGGAAATATCTACTGTTTAGCTTTCCAAGTTTTCTCCCCTACTTTTCTACCCCTCTTTAATCCTACATCTGGTTTAGACTATTCATATAGATGATCTTAGCCTGATCAGGCTACTGAAACACTAGCGAAGACTGAGTGGCTCCTAAACAACAGAAGCTTCCTTCTCAGATCCAAAGTCTAGATCAGCGTGCTGGCATGGTCTGGTCTGGTGAAGGCCCCTTCCAGCTTGCGGACTCCTGACTTGTATCTTCAGGTGGCAGAAAGCTCTAGGGAGCACTGTGAGAGCCCTTAGAAAGTACTAACGTCATTCATGACCCACTTACCTCCCCAAGGGCCTACCAGTCACACTGTGGGTGGACTGAAGTAGTCCATACTATAGATTAGGTTTTTAAGACTGAGAAATGATACTTTGATTAAAACCATTATACCAGGTCCTTTTTCCTAGTTAAACCCTTTGGTGTTTTGTGGATTTCTGTTTGTTTTTAGGTATTACCCCATTCAATCTGACAACCATGGGAACGCAGACTCCTGTCTCCAATAAGAAACCAGTATTTGATCTCAAAGCAAGTTTGTCTCGTCCCCTCAACTATGAGCCACACAAAGGTATGGGGGGGTGTGCCCCGGATACAGAGGCCTATGAAAGACTTCAGATGAAATGTCTCTGAAGATGTGAACAAATTCAGTGACTCAGTGGAAGCCTCACCTGACTACCCAGAGCTGTGTCCTCTGCCCCTGCTTCCACATGGGGCCACAGTTCTAAATACTGTCCTGTGAACAAATACTAAATAACTGGCTCATGTAAGCTTTTAATAACTGAAAATATAATTTCTAAAGAATGTTACTACAATACAAGTAACAAAATGTCAGCCCAAATCAAGACACTAAAGTTAGCCTCTTAAGGTCCCAGCTTTGCAGCTCATGTGAATAACAGGACAGTGAGCACAGGCCTGCAAATATCTGCTTGAGTCTGTGCATTTTTGTTTTCTTCATCTCACATTTATTTGTAATGAGAACACTTAGGAATTTTCTAGTGTGTATCACATTAAGTCGTACATTATACAGTAGACCTCTTTTAACATGACTCTCCTGACACCCTGGAACCTGTGCCCTTTCATCAGCACCTCCCCAGCCTTCCTGACACTCACCTGCCTCTGTTAACAGCAGTGCCTCTCTGCCTCTTAGGTCAACCATTTTTGAGAGAACAGGCAGTATTTTTTTTTTATGACTGGTTACTTTCATTAGCATGATGTACTCTGATACCATCCATGGTGTTGAAATTATTTTCTTCTCTATCCATTCACCTGACAGGATAACTCCATAACCCATTAGTACTGTAAACAGTGCTGTATGGAGTATGGGTGTTGTGGCACATGCCTGTGATTCCAGCACTCTGGGAGGCTGAGACAGGAGGATGCAAAGTTAAGCCCAGCTGGGCAATTTAGTGACTTAGCAAGGCTGTTTCAAAATTAAAAAAAAAAAAAAAAAAAGAAATTGAGTAAATGCCCAGAAATGAGAATTACCACCTGTGTTCCCAGTTCTAATTCCAATGAAGTCCATTCCAAATATAAACAGATAACAATATCACAAACTGCACAGCTAAAATGCTACCTTAAAACATAATACTTATGCAATCTGGGGATAAAGTAGTTTTTTTTGTGGCATGGGGGATCAAACTCACAACCTCACACCTGCCAGGGCAGGCGCTTCAGCCACTGAGCCAAACTCCCGGCCCTTGTAGTGGCTTCTTTCAATGTGCTGTGTAATTGGATTTAGTTTTGAAGGTTTTTTCTTTTTTCTTTTTTCTTTTTGAGGCACCGGAGATTGAACTCACAACCTCGTGCCTGTCAGACAGGTGCTTAAGTCACTGAGCCAAACTCCTGGCCCTGGTTCTTTGAGGTAGGGTCACACTGTAGCTCAGGCCAGCCTCGAACTCACAATGCTCTGCCTACCTCAGCCTCCCAAGTGCTGGGATTAAAGGCGTGCACCACCACGCCCAGATAGTTTTGAAGTTTTTAAAATATTTACATTTTGGGCCAGGGATTTAGCTCAGCAGCAAATTGCAAGCACAAGGTCCTGAGTTCAATCCCCAGTACCAAAAACAAAACAAAACAAAAAATTTACATTTTGGTTTAGGGCTGGGGATATAGCTCAGTGACAGGATAGTTGCCTAGCATGTGTTCAGTTCCCAGACTGAGACTGAGTGAGACCCTGCACTCAGTCCCCAGAACCAGAAAAAAAGCCAGGCATGGTGGTGCACACCTGTAATCCCACAGGAGGCTGAGGCAAGAGGCTTGCCATAAATTTAAGGCCAGCCTGAACTACATCATGAGACTGTGTCTCCACACAAACACAACAGGGAAAAAAAAAAAAAAGGATTTTTTTCTTTCTGTGCCTAAGGATTTTAAAATGACACTTTTTTATTTTTAGAGGGAAAATCTGGTTTACATCTGTGGAATGCAGTAAGAATGAATTTACTTTTTCAGACCCCCAAAAATCAGACTCCAGAGGCAGTGAAAGCGAGGCTTTAACCCACACTCCTGCAAGTGTGGTGCCTGTGTAAGGCACACCACAGCTGAGAAGCTGCGTGGTTTTACTCCTAACTCACAGGAATCTCTCCCCCAACCTCCTGTGGTCTGGGATCTCAGAGGTTCATTCTCTATCCCCAGCAATCTATCCTAGCCTGCATCTGATAATCCCGCTTTGTACCCTGCCCCTATTCCTTTTTGTAGCTATTTATGACCTTGTGGCTTCTCAAGACCAGGACTTGGAATTCAGGAAAACTTGTTTTCTTAGTACCTTATCTCTGCTGTGAGTCATTTTATAGCCTGTGTGTCTTTGTCTATGTCTGACCCAGCTCATTCTGTGAATATTGGCTTTTTAGAGTGGTTAACAAAATACAGACCAATTAAAAATATTTTTATCTCTTACAGTGTGGAATTAAAATAGTAACAGAATACACTGGCAGATGTAGGAATCAGGTAGCCACAGATGAACATTATAAATTTGGAAATATAAAAGAATATTAAAACTGTCTTTGTCTTAACCTAGGAAAGCTGAAACCATGGGGGCAATCTAAAGAAAATAATTCTCTGAATGAACATGTGAGCAGAGTGAGTTTCCATAAGAAAACTTACAAGCAACCTCCTCTCCACACCAGGTAAGGACATATTCATTGTTATAATTTTTCTGTTTTAAAAAAGCAATGTACAGAATCACTGCTAAAGGACAGAACTGCAATGACAGCGAGGTTTCAGGTTAGAAGTGGAATATCTAGTCAGGCATGGTGGCACATGGCTGTAATCCCAGCACTTGGGAGGCTGAGGCAGGAGGATTGCTGTGAGTTCAAGGCCTGCCTGGGCTATGAAATGAGTCAAAGGCCAGCCTGAACCTGCATAGTAAGACCCTGTCTCAAAAAGAAACAAAAAAAAAAAGTGGAACATCTTAGTATTTTATATTGCAGTGACAAAATACTTTATAAGGAAAGAGATTGGGGCCAGGGATTTAGCTCAGTGGCATAGTGCCTGCCTGGCAAGCTCAAGGTCCTGAGTTCAATCCCTGGTACCAGAAGAAAACTGATCTTGGCTCCCAGTTCTGGAGTATAAGATTGGTGTTGTATCATGTGGCAGATGGCATCCTGCAGAGTCAGCACGTTCAGGAGTGGGGTGGCATGTGAGGAAGAGGCCATACACATGGGTGACCTCAGATAGCAGCCAGGAGGTGGACACTAGTCCCTCCCAGCGTGAGCTGCATGACCTAATGCCCTTCTTAAAGGTCTTCTCACTTCTTATTGCCACTCCTTGAGGACCAAGTTCCATATGTGACTCTTTAGGGGGCAAAACTCATGTCCAATAGCAGCATGGAATCCCTTATAGAGCTTTCTACACGTACATGGCCCAGGCTAGCACTGAACTAAGTCAGTGGGTCTGAAGAGAAGCCCAGTAGCTCCGTTTGAGCCGCCACACGTGACTGGGATGAGGTAGATTCAGAGTGATGGTCTTGCATGTGATTGTCCCTCCAGATACCAATTTCCTACCCAGGCACCTTAACACACGAGTAGATGGCTCCTGGCCTACACGGAGCCTTCATCGAGGCCTTTACCAATGATATTTGTCTTGGTCTTGGGCTTTTTCTTTTTGCCTAATCCACTCCAGAAAAAAAAAAAAGTGACCTAAGTGTGGGTGTAGTTCCAGCACTTCCCCAGACCGTGTGCTTGTCAGCTTGACCTGGGATTTAAGAGATTTCTCACTTAAAATCCACTTGTAGAGCATAGGATTTTAATTCTGTCACCAAGGTGCCTTCTGATTCTAGTCCCATGGATGATTTCTGAATGCAGAGCTTAGGTCAGTGAGCAGCAGCAGATGCTAGAACCCTGCAGGCAGAGCACAGTGGCCGCAGGGGACTGTTCGGCCTGGTGTCCAGATGCCATCTGCATGTGGACAGCAGTCCAGCAGTCACTGCTTACAGTGTCTGTCGTGGGGAGAGCTTCACTACAACTAACTGCGGCCTCTCCTCCCTAGGGAAGAGCAACGGAAGAAATTCGAGCAAGAACGCAAGGAGAAGAAAGCCAAGGCTCTGGGAGCTCGAAGGGGCCTCATTATGGTTAAAGATAAATGATTTTTACTTCCTGTAAATATTACTTCATTCTGAATTTGCTTTCTTTCTATAAATATTTCTACACTGTCTTCCCTATTTTTCTACCGACAACTCTTGTTATCTATGTAGTGTGAATTCACATCCTACACCTTAAAGCTCAGCAGTTCTTTGGAATGGCTTTAAACTAAGTCTTTGTACAGCTCAATTTTCTGATTAAACCCATCCCAGATTCATAACCTGTAATGTCAACATCTTTCTGCTTGCTGGTGCTAATATTAACAGACTGGCAGTCCTCTTCCATCCAAGAGCATTTACCTAGGGGCACTGCATTATACTACAAGCTTCAACAGAACCTGCACAATGAAGTGAATGGGGAAAGCTAGGGTAAGAGCCACCCCTTCATCCTCTACAGAAGCTACTAGTCTTAATGAGCTGGCCCCATGGTTTGGTGATAGCATCAGTATTTTGCCTATGTGAAAACGTTTTTAGGCATACAAGCACCTTTGTTTATCTTTATGTAATTGCCATTTGCTAGTGCTATATTCTTAAAAATAAAATTCCACAACCGATTCTAGCTTGCTTATTTAAAAGAAAAAGCTGCATAGCTGTGTCAGAATTGGAGTGATGGGGATGTAGCACAGTGGCAGTGACTGCCTAGCTTGACCCAGGCCCCATTCACTCACACACACACACACACACACACGGATTATTGCTTTCAAGATTTGTTTTGTTGTTGTTGAGACAGTCTTGCTATGTAGTTCAGGCTGGCCTGGAACTCAAAGTGATTCTTCTGCCTCAGCCTCCTAAGTGCTAGGATTACAGGCATGCACCACTATGCCCAGCTTTAAAGACTGCTCTGCTCTGTCATATTTTACTAGTTTTATGGAAAAGACTAGAGTTGTTTAACATGATATCCTTGTTCCTTGTACTACCTATGTGGAGCTCTGAGTTGTGTCTTGCTTGCATTTTTCATAAATAACATTTTTTTCTCACTGTTGTAGATTTTGTGTGAATGTAACAGCCACCTTATGATTACATTTGGATGACCACCTAAGATCAACAAGGCCTTAAATGTATGTACCCTTCACACATCCTCCTTTTCTACTTCCACCCCAAGAAAAAAAAGACCTTACTCTTCCTTTGCATTTCCACAGTGCCTCTCAGGGTTTTTGTTTTTATCCTTTTATTTTTATTTTTTGAGGCAGAGTCTCACGATGAAGTGCAGGCTATGTAGCCAGGCTTGACTTGAAACTAGTGGTGATCCTCCTGCCTCAGCCTCCCAAGGGTTGGGATTACAGATATGTTTCCACCATATCCACTTCGGATTTATTACACTTACTGTTTTGCATATATTTTCACAACATGGCACATGCCTGATTACTTGAAAAAAATTCAGATTTTCCTACCAAGACACAAAGATCAATCAAGAAATCCTTGGAAGCAGGGTGTGGTGGTGCATACCCACAGCCCCAGCACACTGGGAGGCTGAGGCAGGAGGATCGTAAGTTTGGGCCCAGCCTGAATAAAAGGAAAGAAGCAGTGACAGGCTGAGAATGTAGCTCAAGCACCTGCCTGGCAAGCCCAAGGTTTTTTTTTTTTTTTTTTTTCTTGGCAGTACCGGGAATTGAACTAACAACCTCGTGCCTGGCAGACAGGCGCTTAAGTCACTGAGCCAAACTCCCGGCCCTGGTTTTTTGAGGCAGGGTTGCACTGTGTAACCAAGGTTGAATTTGATCCCCAGTACAAAAAAAAAAAAATCAGGTTCATGTTTTTTTTTTTTTTTTTTTTTTGGCTCATGCATTTTTGGAAGACAAGCTCTCCACTGAGTATTCCATTTCTCAGTTAACTTCTACATCATCCTTATCAATAAGGAAATAGAAGAAACCTAAAAGGAAAAAATGGTAGAAAGGCATCAATAGGCCTCTGAGACCTTCCTTTGAATCTGCATTCTCGTGTACAAAACCTCTGTGGTAGGAACCATTCTGATAAAAAAATGGTAACTATATCAGTGCTGGCAGCCTAAGAGGCAGCATCTGGTTTCATGATGTATCTCCTGATTTGGTCTCTTACTGACAGCAGTTAGCCTTAGTCTTTAGTCACTTTTCTCAATGCTGAGATAAAATATCCACTATTCAGAGTTAAAGGAGGAAAGGTTTATTTGTCTCACAGTTCACAGAGGTTTCGGTCCATGGTCAGCTGGCTCCAAGGCAGGGTGGCATGGCAGAGGGGCATCCAGGAGGAAACAGTCCATCACAAAGGAGGGCGCGCAGAACGCAGCAAGCATCAGTGACAGCAACAGTAGCAGCCTACTGCTTTTTTTGTTTTGTTTTGTTTTTGGTACCAGAAATCGAACTCGGGACCTTGCTTTTGCCAAGCAGGCACTGCGCCACTGAGCTATATCCCTGGCCCTACTGCTGCTTTTGATCCCTTCCAAGCTGTCTAATCCCTGGGAGATGCTACAAACATCCAGGGTGGGCCTTCCCATTATCCACACCCAGAACTGTGTCAAACCAATCAGTGGACTAATTTAGTACCACACACTCTTAATGCTACTATCACATGCCCTAGATTCAACCACCTCCAAAAATCCCCACCTATGACTACATAAGACTTACAGCAATTCATTTGCTGTTTTGTTTTTTGTGCTGGGATTAAAGGCATGCGCCACCACGCCTCCCTGTTTTTTGTTTTTGAAACCGAGTCTCACTATGTAGTTCAGGCTGGCCTTGAACTCATTTTGTAGCCCATGCTGGTTTTGAACTCACAGCGATCCTCCTGCCTCAGCCTCAGAAGTGTTGGGATTACAGTTGTGTGCCATCACATCTGGTGCCATTAGTTTTTTTGGGGGGGCGGGGCTTGGCTGCATCTCAGCTGTAGGCCCTTGGTTTCAACCTCAGCACCACAAAACAAACACTTTTTTTTTAGCATCACTGTGGCCACTACTATCATCATTAGTTTAACAATACAAAACTACCATATCGCCTTCCTTATTTAAAAAGTCTTGGGTTAAGCACTGGAGAATTTTCATAAGGAAATTCTTCTGTGTGGGCTGGGTCGTTAAACACACCAATAAAATCTATTTCCAGGAAGAATGGACCATCTACTTTATCAGCCAGGGTGAATCCTATAGAAGAGATCTAAATTAAAAACAGAGAAATAGATTAAAATCTTACCAATGATGTACTGCTGTCCCTGAGTCTTTACACTCTGAGCCTCATCAAATACATAATAGTTCTCATGTGCTGGAGCAAATTAGAAGACATTCTTCTAATTAGAGACTGCTGTTAGGTGAGCCACTTGAGAGTAGGAAGGACAACAGGAATGCCTAATGAAGATGCCTTAAGCTCTGCTCTTTTTGCTTGCTTGAGACAGGGTCTAACTATGTACTTCTGGTTGGCCTTGAGCTCACTATGTAGCCCAGGCTGGCCTCAAACTTGATGGGATCCTCCTGCCTCAGCCTCCTGAGTGCTGAGATTATGGGTGTGTACCACCACACCCAGCACTGGAGCTCTTCTGAACTCATCTGAAAGCAAAAATAAATTGCAGGCACCATGAAAAGATGACAACAGGAATATCCTACCAGGACGGGGTTAACTCACAGGATGGGTCTGACTTTGGGCATAAGCAAAGGCCCTGCATAGGAATTTCATCTTTCATCTGCCAGCTTCCCAAAATGAGCTGAGCTTGTCCTCATGGGAGTTATTTCACTGCATTATCATCCTGGCTGAAAAGTATAGGAAAAATCTTACCTTGTCAAGCAGAAGCTTATACTGGGCATCCCGGATTCTTCCTTTATTTGAGAAGAAAAATTTGGAAAAGGGAATCTGAAAGAAAACACCTTATAGCTGAGAAATAAGTAATTGAGGCATCTGTGTGAAACTGCAATGAAGAAAGAATAGTTTAAATTTCATTATTAAGTTATTTAAAATAACAGAGTATGAGAAGTTGTTTGGATCAAAGACACAAGGGCATGAACCAGGACCTTGAGCATGCATGGCAGTGACACACACAGCCTGAAGGCAGACATTTGTACACCAGTAATGTCAGCACTCAAGAGACTGAGGCAGTAATTGCAAACTCATGATCAAACTGGACCACATTGCCCAAGACTTTGTCTCAAAAAGGGGAAAAGTAAATGAAAAAAAATAAAAATAAAAGCTGGGTGCAATATTACACACCTGTAATCACTGGGGAGGCTGAAGCAGGAGGACTGGAAGTTTGAAGATAGCCAGGGCAATTTAATAAGACCTTGCCTCTAAATAAACAAATACGTGGAAACATAGTACAATGCTCCCTGGTTCAATACTCAATATTGCAAAAGCAAAATAAATAAAAACCAAAAACCTAGAAAACACAATGAAAATTTTTGTAAGCCAGCAGTCCCAAAGGAAAAGTGACAGAATACAAATTATTGCCAGGCATGGTGGCATACGCCTATAATTCCAGCACTTGGGAGGCTGAGGCAGGAGGGTCACTGCAAGTTTGAGACCAGCTTGGGCTACAAAGTGAATTCAAGGCCAGCCTGAACTGCACAGTAAGGCCCTGTCTCAAAAAATAGCGCTGTGGATTTAGCTCAGTGGCTTAAGCACCTGCCTAGCAGGCACAAGGTTGTGAGTTCAATCCCCAGTACCAAAAAACAACAAAAAAATTATAGCTTACAGCAAAGACAGAAAATAAATTAGGAAAGAAAAAAATATTTGTAACACGGACAAAAGAATAGTATCCTAAACATGGCTTTTACAAATAACTAAGAAAGAGACTGGGCATGGTGGCACATGCCTGTAATCTCAGCACTTGGGAGGCTGAGGGAGGAGGATCGCTGTGAGTTCAAGGCCAGGATGGGTTCCACAATGAGTTCAAGATTAGGCTGAACTGCATAGCAAGATCCCGTCTCAAAAGAAAATGAAACACCTAGGAAAAATATTTAAAAACTATCAAATAGCGCCAGGCGTGGTGGCGCACGCCTTTAATCCCAGCACTCGGGAGGCTGAGGTAGGTGGAGTGTTGTGAGTTCGAGGCCGGATTGGGCTACAATGCGAGCACAAGGCTGGCCTGAGCTACATAGTGCGACCCTGCCTCAAAAAACCAGGGCTGGGGAGTTCAGCTCAGCAGCTTAAGCGCCTGCCCTGGCAAGTGCAAGGTTGTGAGTTCAATCCCCAGTGCCGCAAAAAAAAAAAACAAACAAAAACAAAAAAAAAACTATCAAATAGAAACATGGGGATGGAGAAAAATGAGAACCCTTTTTAGAGGGAGGGTGGCTCAGCACCTCTATTCTTAGAGGCAGCTGGCGAGTGTGACAGGCGGCATTCTGAGATGGCCTGACAGTCCGTACACACTGGTATATACACACCTCCCAAGTATCCAATCAGACACTGATCTCAGTTGCAGTACAGAGATTTTGCCAATAGAGTTAAGGCTCCTGACCTCTCTCAGCAGACTGCCCTGTGCACACATTACGAGCACATGAGCCCATGCAGAGTACCAGTGAAAGAATAGCGTGAAAGTCAGGGCTCCCTCCGACCAACAGCAAGGCCAGGAAAACTTCACCTCTACAATCACAAGAAACTGAATTTTCTTACGAACCAGAATAAGCTAAGAGTCAGTCTTCCCCGGACTCCAGGGAGCAGCAGAACCCAGCAGATACCCTGACCCTGAAATCTCAGCACTTATGAGAATGAAGCAGGAGGATCAGTGCAAGTTTGAGGCTGGCCTGGGCCACAAAGTGAGTTCAAGACAAGCCTGAACTGCATAGCAAGACCCTATCTCAAAAACAAAACCACAAAACAAAACACCAAGGGGGGGGGGCGGCGCGGGCGTGGTGGCGCACGCCTTTTAATCCCAGCACTCAGGAGGCTGAGGTAAGTGGAGCGTTGTGAGTTCGAGGCCGGCTTGGGCTACAATGCGAGCACAAGGCTGGCCTGAGCTACATAATGCGACCCTGCCTCAAAAAACTAGGGCTGGGCCTTTAATCCCAGCACTCGGGAGGCTGAGGTAGGAGGAGTGTTGTGAGTTCGAGGCTGGCTTGGGCTACAACGTGAGCGCAAGGCCGGCTTGAGCTACATAGTGCGACCCTGCCTCAAAAAACCAGAGCCGGGAGTTTGGCTCAGTGACCTAAGCACCTGCCTGAAAGGTGTGAGGTTGAGTTCAATCCCCGGTACCGGAAAAAAAAAAAAAAGCAAGGGCTGGGAGTTGGGTTCAGTGGCTTAAGAACCAGTCTGGCAGGCATGAGGCTGTGAGTTCGATTCCCGGTGCAAAAAAAAAAAAAAAAAAAAAAAAAAAAAAAAAAAGAATTGGCCAGCTAAGCCTGCAAGCAAAACATCTGTAGTCCAGCACTCTGGGAGGCTGAGACAGGAGGCCTGTGAATTCAAGCCCATCCTGGGCAATTTAGCAACTTAGGAAGACCCTGTCTCAAAATGAAAAATAAAAAAGGCTGGGGACATAGCTCAGTGCAAGGGACCTGGATTCAATCCCTAGCACAAAGCAACAAAAAACAACTGACCATGAGTCAGGCATAGCAGTATACCTGGAATCAAGTGGGAAGCCAGCCTGGACTACATAGCAAGACCCTATCTCAAAACAAAAGAAGTAGCAAGAACCACCCATGGAACACAATATAACATATCCAAATTTACAATTTACCAGACTATGAGCAAACAAATGTGTGTTTTTTTAAAATGTTAAATCTGTGATAATTTGCTATGTATGACAGAAAACCGAGTGCTATGTAGCAAAATTTGAAATGCTGTAACTTTGATCTACCAACTGTAATCCCAGCACTCAGTAGGCTGAGGCAGGAGGATCTCCATCAGTTCAAGGCCTGCCTAAACTACACAGTGAAATCAAGGTCAGCCTGAATTACATAGTGAGACCATATCTCAAAAAACAAAAACAATTTATATGACAAACAAGCTCTGACAAATAAAGATATGGCTTTTTGTAATAGTAAAAAAAATAAAAAGGAAAAAAATCAGCTAAATTATAGTACATCTATACATCTATACAACTGAACATCTGGCCATGGGAAAAATGAAGGAAATCTACATAGGACAAAACGGGAAAACCTCTGTGATGTATTATTAGTAAGAAATCAAGATGTAGATAAAGTTGAGTGGGTGGCTAAGTACGACTCATGCTTAGCATGTAGGAGGCCCTACTTTCTAGCCTAGCACCACAATAAATAAGTAAATAAATAAATAAAAATAGAACCTCAAGTCTAAATGTACTGATATTGTCAACGTCCTTTAAAATGAGTTAAAAAGAACCCAGGCCTGTAGCACAGGCATGTACTCCCAGCATTCCAGGGGCTGAGGCAGGAGGATCGAAGGAAGAACTCCACACTGACTCACTAGCACAATTTTGGCCCTTGCTTCCTGCAAGCCAGTGAAGAGGGAGGCAGCTGGGATAACCTGAACATGTGGCTGAGGGTGAGGTGGAGAAGCTGGGAATGGCCACAGACCAAAATGGGGGCATTCTGGAAGCAGAGATGAGGGGGACTTGAGAACAGACTGGATGTGAGATGGAGAAGGAGGAATCCAAGCTGACCGTGGGTTTGTGACATGAGCAAATTGGTGCCTGAAAACCCTTCAGCAGGCAGAACTGGTGACTGGTGCTAGATTTTACTCATTCCTGCACGAGGCCTGGTTAGCGCTCATCACCTCCTCCCATGTGTGCTGGGAATCAACCAGCAGAGCCTCTATCACAGAGCTCTTCCCCCAGTGTAATAAATTCATAAAAGTAAGCGAGGCAGTTTTCTTTTTGGCAGTACTAGAGATTGAACCCAGGGCCTTGTACATGTTGGCAAGCAGCTCTAACACTGTGCTGTACCTGCAGTCCTAAGAAAATGATTCTTGAGCAGGGTATGGTGGTTCATGACTATAATCCTAGGGCACTTGGAAGGCTGAATCAGGAAGATCAACACCAGTCAGAAGGAGCAGGCCAGCCTGAACTACATAGTGAGACTTTGTCTCAAAAACAAAACAAAACAAAACAAAACAAAAAAACAACCACACAAACTAATCCTTAAAACTTCGTCTTAGGCTGGGAATTTAGCTCAGCAGCACAAGTGCCTGCCTGGCAAATGCAAGGTCATGAGTTTGATTTCCTGGTACAAAGAAAAAAAACCATCATCTTCTTTAATTTACAAACTGGACTGCTTATATGATCAAGAATAGTAAGTATTTTTTCTTCTTTTTTTTAGTATATATGCTTCTGAAGTGAGCATGAGTACTGCTTCTCTTTAAGGGAACCTTTCTACTAAGTTATGCATTCTAATTTAGTAGAGTTGCCTGACCATGGCAGAACTTAAGAAACATCTAGCTGGGTTTGTTGGCACATGTCTGTATTCCCAACTACTCAGGAGGCTGAGGCAGGAATATCATAAGCTCAAGGCCAGTCTAGGCAATTTAGTGAGACCTTGCTCAAAGTAAAAAAAATAAAAAGGGTTGAGGGAGAAGCTCAGGGATACAGTCGCTTGCCTAGTATGTGCAGGGCTCTGTGTTCAATCCCCAGGAGTGCCAGAAAAAAGAGAGAGAGAGAGGGAGAGAAATATCTACTTGGGTACAGAACAGAGTGGCAGTAATTTAGCATGGATCTGGCTACATCCTTGTTAGAAACATTTACTGGTGAGTAAGCTAACATGTATTAACTAAAGGAAAAATCATTTGTGTAAGTGCCTTCCTTCTACCCACTCCCCACCACTCTCTTTGAGGAAGGGTTGGTGCCAAAAAGAAAGCTGTAATGTGACACAGTGTCAAGGGCCTGGCTCTCACAGAGGCCTGTGCAGTTACCTTGACCTCCTGCCAGTAGGGCCCACCACGGGTGTACATGAAGTAGCTGTACATCTGGTCCTTCTTCTGGATGAAGTCCGTCTGCTCCCGGATATTCACCATCCAAGGCCGCCCATCGCCACGGACGCGGAGATACAGACTGTTGTACTGGGACCAGTCGTAAGACAGCTTCCTCTCAAAGGCACCCTGAGTACAAAGGCAAGGTAGTTTAACCTCACTGTCATCAAGTCAGCAGCAGCCAAGGATCTGCTCTTCTATCCTGATGGACTTTCTACCACAGGGAGGCAGGTAAACCTGGTGATTATTATGTTACCACAAAACGACTGACTTTCCTATCTCTCAAGTTACATTTGGGAAACAACTGGCGGGGACGGAGTACCACAGGACACACAGTTGCCGGCTTGGTGACAATCACTGTGCCTGTTTCCCTGCCCCCAGGAGCAGTGGCTTCTGAGTGGCCCACTGTGCAACTGCTGCCTTGCTCAAAGTCAGAAACAACTGAGAAACAGCGCTCAAGGGGTTTGGGTTTGGTTTTTGTTGTTTAATTTTGAGACAGGGTCTTGCTATGTAGGCACTGAATACTTAGATTAAGCATTTGTCTGAATGATCTCATCTAAGCTTCACAGCAGCCCTATGAGAAAGCTGTCACCATCTTACTCTGTTTCAGAGTACAGCACTAATGTCTCCATTCCCAAGTCCCGTGTGCCTTACAAAAGTGGGGCTGTGCTAGCTTTCAAAAGGAGGTTATTCACAGCAGCTTCAAGGGCAGCCTGACTGCATGACTGACAGTGCTCAGACAAGAACTCATATTTATCAGCTGCACAAGACACTGATCCCTTAGCCTCAGTTTCCTCCTCCATAAAATTACAGTGATCGCTGGGCAAGGTGGCACACGCCTTTAATCCCAGCACTCGGGATGCTGAGGCAGAAGAATCTTTGTGAGTTCGCCCTGGGCTACAAAGTGAGTTCAAGGCCAGGCTAAACTGCATAGTGAGACCCTGCCTCAAAAAACTAGGGCCGGGAGTTTGGCTCAGTAGCTTAAGCGCCTGTCTGGCAAGTGCGAGGTTCTGAGTTCAATCCCCGGTGCTGCAAAAAAAAAAAAAAAAAAAAAAGGGTCAGGGATTTAGCTCAGTGGTGTAAGTGCCTGCCTGGCAGGTGCAAGGCTATAACTTCAATCCCTGGTACAAAAAAAAAAAAAAAAATTACAGTGATCTTTCTTCCCTTGCAGGACTGTTGTGAGAAATAAATAATAATGTAGATAAGTGGAATAAATAGAAGAATGTAGATGAAGTGTCCAGCACAGGGTCTGGTGAGGTACATTAATAACTACTATCTTGGCCAGGTATGGTGACACATGTGTGTAATCCCAGCATTTAGGAGGCTGAGGCAGGAGGATCGCTGTGAGGTCACAAGGCCAGTCTGGGCTACAAAGTGAGTTCAAGGCCAGCCTGAACTGCATACTGAAACCCTGTCTTAAAAAGACAAAAAAAACAGCAGGGCATGGTGGTGCACACCTTTAATCCCAGCACTCAGGAGGCTGAGGTAAGAGAAGCGTTGTGAGTTCGAGGCCAGCTTAGGCTACAATGTGAGCACAAGGCCGGCCTGAGCTACATAGTGCGGCCCTGTCTCAGAAAACTGGGGCTGGGACTTGGGCTACAAAGTGAGCAAGGCTGGCCTGAACTACATACTGCGACCCTGTTTCAAAAAAAATAATCCAGAAGTTTCGCTCAGTAGCTTAAGTGACTGTCTGGCAGGCGCGAGGTTGTGAGTTCGATTGCTGGTGCCGCAAGAAAAATAAATAAATAAATAAATAAATAAAAAGAACAAAAAACAAGGCAACCCATTCAGGATCCCTCCTGTCTCTCAGGAGCTCTTCCAATTCCCCATTCTTATTCCCTAATAAATTTTCCTACTCTTAAAAAAAAAAAAAAAAAGACAAAAAACAACATGAAAAGAAAAACAAAACTTCCATTTTCATTACTCTATAGTGGCTGTCCAGTCACATATTATCCCCCTCCCCTGCACTCTGTTTTTGCTATGTAGTTCACACTGCTTTAAGTTCAAGGCCTCCTGAGTAGCAGGGATTAGAGGCAGTGCTACCATACCTGGACCCACAGAATTATTCTTTACTCCACACTGACCACTTCTGTGGATTTCACAGACTAAAAAAACTCCTATCATTTGTTGCATCTGAAGAGCACATAGCTTTCTTTTTCATTATTATATGAAGAGAGGGAGCATAATACTACTCCTGACACTCAATATTCTCCTTAAAGTACGGTAACCAAGCAAACACCCACAATCAAGGCCATGTCAGCCATACAAATGTGTCTAGGGCAGTTTTCAAACAAGGTGGGAAAATATTAGAAAAATTCAGAGGCAGGTGGGAGACAAAGGAGTTGATCTAAACAACTTTAGAAAGTAACGTTTTAACTAGAAACCACAGACTAAAAACAAAAGAAACTGTATATAAACACTATAATCTAGTTAATTAAGTTTATTTTCACAGAGCTGTAAGTTAAAAATTCTGAAACTGGAGTCAGGGTATAGCTTAGTGGTAGGCTGCTTGCTCTTATATAAGGCCCTAGGTTTGATCCCCAACAATGCAAAAACAAAACAAAACCCTGTAACTCTGAAAGTGACACTGGCAAGGTGGCATATATAGTACCTATAATTCCAGCTATTCGGGAGGCTGAAGCAAGAAGATCATCTGAGCCCAGTACAACACCAGCCAGAATGGGCAACGATATAAACAAAAAAATCAAATCTTCAAAAAAAAAAATTAAATCTGAAACTGCTTGCATATATACTAGGGCTAAAAGTAAATGGACAGCACACAGGACCCAGGTTTCTCACTGTTAAGAGAGGCAGTTACAGCTGAGCAAGAGAGGCTAGAATGAACCATCTGGTACTGGATTAGACTCAGAGACAATGGTGTGAACTCACACTTAGCATAATATTGTAGGCATAAGTAGGCAGGGAAATAATGACGCAGTCAGTACACATGCATATACAGTGATCTGTCACTTAAACCAGAGGTACGTTTAGATTTTTGCTACTATTGTTATGTTTTGGGGAGTGGGGAGTTTTGTTGGTGCTTTCTGAGACAAGGTCTTGCTATATAGTCCAGGCTGGACCTGATGGTGCAATCCTCCTGCCTCAGCCTCCCAAGTGCTGGGATTACCCACAGGCACTACCACACCTCGCAGAAACCTTCTACAGAAATACACTGTTAGGTGAGTTTACCATACTGTGAATATCAGGGTGTACTCACACAAACCTAGATGGCATAGGTCAGTAATCCAACATGTCCTCTTTGTTTTTCTTTTCTCAAAACAGGGTCTGGCTATGTTTCCCAGGCAGGATACAAATGGCAGTCCTCCTGCCTCAGCCTCCCAAGAACTGGGATTACAACATGTGCCACCACACCTGGCATCAGCATGGCCTCCTGATGCAATCGAGAGATACAGTAAACATGACATATAGAAAGCTGCTACCAGCATAACATGGCACACTATTTTAGAGTGAGCTTCATTTTAGGTAGAAGGAATAGACTCTAAAATAATGATAAAAAGTACGCGTAGGCCAGTATCATTGTCATTCACACTTCAAAACTATTAAGTACTGTACATAATTGGGCTATACTTTTATCTGGCTGGCAGCACACTGAGTTTACAACCACCATCAGAACAAATATGTGAGTGACAGGTCACAATACCATGCTCCAACTGACTGGTGTTAAGAATGTTTCAGCTTCATTATATTTTCATGGAACTGCCGCAATACATGCAGCCTGCTACTGAGTGAAGAGCTAGTCTGAGGGGCATGACTGTATTCCTACCTATGCCTCCTGAAAGAGGCTAGAAGGCACAAATTAGCAGACACAAGTATATCCCACACCCAGCCTTTGGTGTTCAAACACCAGATCAGGTCTCTTTTAAGAAATGACTAATTCTACAGCCAGGATAGGAAAACTACAAAATGAACGCAGAGCGTCTCAGAGTGTCAAAAAGTGCTTTCAAAAGTGCCAAGCATGGTGGCACACTCTGGGAGGCTGAGGTAGAATGCTTGCAAGTTCAAGCCTTTCCTGAGAAAAATGGCAACTTAAGACTATCTCAAAATTGAAAAATGAACAAACAAACTAAAGAGTAAAGACCCTGGGTTTGATTCTCAATGCTGCAAAACAAACAAAAGGGTGCTCAGAAGATAAATGTATGAGGGTCAACCTTGAACAGCGCTGAAGTAGTGAAAGCTGGGCCTACTGGGCAACAAAGTAATAGCCAGGCTCAATCATGTGGTACAGGCATGACTGTACCACAGGGTGCATCTAATCACATTCATCAGTCTTTTTACTATAAAGCTAATATAAAGCCGACAGTGTACCACAAATGGCTCAAGCCTCTTGGCAGTGAAACATGAACTACAAATCCATCATGAATGTGTTAAATTATCACCAAAGTGAGATTCCATACTAAATGTCTGAATGAATAAAGTGAGAGTAGAGGGAAAAGCAAATCTTCTGAAAAACTTCAAAGAACATGTGCATATTATGTCCTCCAAAAGATAGTTTACTCCCTCTCAGCCTATCCCATCTGAATGTAGACTGTACTTATGACCTGTGAAAAGAATAAGGAGAAGAGTACCTGACAAACATGACCCTGGTCAGGTGGTCACATACCCTGCTACCATGCGAAGAGAAGGGTACTTCAACGCTATGTGGTATCCATCTTAAAGCACCAGTCTCACAAGAGAAAGACACTGGGAATCCCTAAATGAGGGCCACTCCATAAATCTCAATTCCCTCTGAAAATTAGCACACTGTTAGTCACAGACTGAAGTGGGAAAATCGTCTGAGACCAGAAGCTTGAGACCAGTCTGGGCAACACACGGAGAAAGTATATCAAAACCCCGTGAAAACTGGGTGTGGTGACACACAGCTGTAATCTCAGCACTCAAGAGGCTGAGGCAGAAGTGTATCAAGTTTGAGGCCAGGTTGAACTACATAGTGAGTTTGATGCCAACCGGAACTACACAGCAAGACCCGGTCTCAAAAAAAGAAAAAGAAGCCGGGCGTGGTGGCGCACACCTTTAATCCCAGCACTCGGGAGGCTGAGGTAGGAAGAGCGTTGTGAGTTCAAGGCCAGCTTGGGCTACAACACGAGCACAAGGCCGGCCTGAGCTACATAGTGCAACCCTGCCTCAAAAAAAACTAGGGCTGGGAGTTTGGCTCAGTGGCTTAAGCGCCTGCCCTGGCAGGTGCGAGGTCGTGAGTTCAATCCCCGGTGCCGCAAAAAAAAAAAAAAAAAGAAAGAAAGAAAGAAACAGAAATTTAAGGGCAGACTAAGAAACTATCATATATCAGAGAACTAAAGACATGTAATAACTACGTGCCATGTGCTACCATGGATGGGCTTCTTGAACAGAAAAAGATCACTGTAAAAACTAAAGAAATCCAAATAAAGTCTAGAATTTAGTTAGCAGCAATGTATCGAAGATAGTTTCTTAATCATGACAAGTGTAGTACTGTAATTGATACTATCATTACAGCTGGGTAAGAGGTATATAGGAACTCTCCGCACTACCTTTGTAATTAGAATTTTTCTGTAAAGCAGTAAGTCTTCTAAAATAAAAAGCTTACTCAAAAAAGAAAAAAGCCACAGACTAACCCTATATCCACTCTAAGAAATCCCTGGCCACCAGCATGTCTGTGCTGTAAGACAGAGGAAACACCAACCTCCAAACATCACCCAGAGCTCTGACTGCTGGGGAGCCCTCACACAGCAGTGTTCCTCCCTGGCACAAAACAGTGTCAGGAACACAGAATCCTCCTCAGGAACTGCATCCTGTGCCCTGGTAAGACGCCAAACACCGCATGCCAGGTATGTTTATTTACAGAAACCGAGGCGCTGTGGGCATTCCAGTGACAGGAAGTCCGCCTGGCCTCACCTACCCGGAGCACCCTGGATATCATTGCGCAGTACCCACTCTGGCTGCTCTCCCCATCCTTGGGAGCCTCAGAGCTCAGAGTCCCATACAGCAACGCACTTTGGTTGTTCTTGCCCATTTTCAAGAACACTTCGCTTCTGCCACCAATTGTCTTATCGGAGGTCACGACCCACTTGTCCAAGTCCTCTTTGCCTCGGAACTCCCAGACAACCCTGGCTTGCTCCAGCAGGACCTCGTGCAGGGGGCGGCCTTCCGGGCCTACCCAGTGACTCACAATCTCATCCTTCAAGCGTCGAAAGTGGTCCTTTAGTTCGTCTCTAATCGCTTTATCAAAACTCACTTCAGGCTTCTCTTCAGAAGTGGGTATGTCCAAACTGACTTCCTTCTGCTCGTGTCCTTGCAAACCCTCTTCAGGCCTGCTCTGCTGGGAGGCTCTTCCAGGAGTGGCACCTGGCTTTTGAAGACTCCTGGAACAATAGGCTGCAACGCAAACACCTGGAGGCTGACGCAGGGCCGTGTGCAGCTTCAGGCACTTTCTGAGAATATGCATGCCACTCACGAATCTGCAGACCAAAGCCATGCTATGAAAAGGGCAAAGGGTCCAAGGGAGGACACTTCAGCAAATAGCCTAATCCCACCTATGATGAAAAGACAATGAAAAGTTAGCAGTACAGCAACCAATGGGTCACAAGTTCAAATTCAACAGGAGTAAGCATTAGGATATTTTAAATGTATTTTCTAATTCTTAAGACATTCATTCAGTGCCAGTTATGAGCAGAGCACTGTATCACACATTGCAAAAAATACCAAGATAACTAAAATCGGGCCCTCATAAACAACAAAAAAAGCCTCAGCTTCAACAAAATGCTGACCAACCCAAAAAGAATTCAAGTATGTGCCAAATGCTACCCTAAGATGTTGTATCAACTTTTTTGTTGTTGTTGTTGTTGTTGTTTTGGTACCAGGGATTGAACTCATGACCTCGCACTTGCCAAGCAAGCGCTTGTGCTGCTGAGCTAAACCCCTGGTCCTGTTTTTTGTTTTTTTTGAGACTGTTTCATTGTATAGTTCAGGCTGCCCTTGAGCTCAGTGATCCTTCTGCCT